>JAUUDY010196851.1:0-12883 GCA_032361765.1 Panulirus inflatus
GCAGAAGAGGGTGTTTTGAAATGGTTTGGTCACATGGAGAGAATGAGTGAAGAAAAATTGACAAAGAGGATAAATGTGTCAGAGGTAGAGGGAACGAGAAGTGGGAGACCAAATTGGAAGTGGAAGGATGGAGTGAAAAAGATTTTGAGCGATTGTGCCTGAACAGACAGGAGGGTGAAAGGCGTGCAAGGAACAGAGTGAATTGGAATTATGTGTTATATTGGGGTGGACGTGCTGTCAATGGATTGAACCAGGGAATGTAAAGCGTCTGGGGTAAACCAGATATAACATATGTACACAGACATATATGTATATACACATGTACATAACCTCTTCTGTTTCCCTTTTAGAAAGTTAAAATACGAGGGGTGGGTTTCTAGCCCCTCGCTCCCGTCCCCTTTGGTCACCTTCTACGACACATGGGGAATGCATGGGAAGTATATATACATTGAAATGTATAGGTATGTATATGTGTGTGTGTGGGTGTCTATGTATATACACGTGTATGTGGGTGGGTTTGGGCCATTCTTTTGCCTGTTTCCTTGCACTACCTCACTAACGCGGGAGATGGCAATTCAGTATAATAAAATACAAAATAGATATATATATATATATATATAACTAAAATCTTTAACACAGAGATCTTACATTCATCACATACCTCATTAATTTCCTAGCTGCATTCAATAATAATGCTTAATATACTGTACAAAAAAGTAAAAGTGATAAACTAATGAGGTTTGGAGCAGTGATACTTCTTTGTTAAATTTCTCAAGTAGCACTACCAGGAATATTTTTCTTGGAAAACATTGGCTACAAAACTGCATAGTTAATATGACAATCTAAGCATCAATCTTGAATGAAAGTTCCTTTGGTTCAACTCACCCATTATTAACCCTAAGTCTTGGTGAGCAAGTGGCTGTAAGCAAGTACTGGCCACAGGGAGACCAGCTCAAATGTGTAGTGTCAGAACATTCAGTTTCACCAATCAGCTTTCGTTTTGCTATGTCCCACATCTGTAGAAAGATTATTTGGTTAATGAGCTGAAAAATATCTATAAATGTCTTTTAGATTTTGTGGATTACCCTTGTGCTTAACATATATATTAGAGATCTATCACTGAAGAAAAATTATGTCCTATGTACAATTCTAAAGTTTCAACAACGTACAATGAACTGCAAGAGGTCACAGTGTTGTGAATGATATAGTACAACATCAAAACACAATGATACCACTTCTTCCACAAAAAGTTGATCAAAATTCTCCATTCAGGAGTCAAGTTGCAGATTTGGATTTAGCGGCTACCTTCACAAGGTGGCATCATGCCAAGACTCAGGTGACCACAATAACCAGCTTTCACATCTGATATGTAAAGTCAAGTAAGAAAAAAAGTGACGACAGAGATGGGTGGGACAGCAACTTCATGTCCCTCATATTCATACAAAGTATTTTAAAACCATTCTTTAAGATGATATGGTCATATAAAATCTATAGCAGATGATGGGTTGGCGAAGTGGATATACAGTAGTGAAGTACTGTAGAAGGAAAAAGGTACAGTGTGTAAGAGTTGGATAAAAAACAAAGAGGATATTGATTAAGTCTATGGATATTACAGATGAAGACGATAAGAGTAATGACTGGGGTTCAAATGTAATACAAGCATTCTTTTTTATATAGTTAGTTTAAATATAGACGGGGGATAATGATCTCACTTGACCAACCTACTTTGTATGGTAAGTGAAAAAGTAAGAAGCAACTTTTTAAATGATGAAGTCCATGTTTCCATTTAGCGTACTAGGCATGGGTCAAGGATGTGTGTCAGTGATGTTTGGAAGCTGTATGTACCTGATCCATTCTATCACATTGCAATTGGAGTAAGAAATAAAATAAACAGTCAATCAAAGACAACAACAACAAAGCTCAGCCTCACTTGAACTTGATAGGCACATGAGTTTAGGACTTGGGGTGGGATGTAGCCCAGCCTTTGGACAATCAACCCATGCATGCAAGCAATTCCCATGTAGCGTATTTTTATTTTTTTTTTTTTTAGAAAATAAACTGTAAAAAAAAGAATCCTTGCAAAGTGAAACCATACAAAGTAAGGGAAGATTTATGAATATGAACTTGAAATTTACTTGTCAAATTTGTTTTTATATTCTAAATTAAACCATGAGACATCTTACCTCAAATCTAGCTGCTATGTTGCCAAATCCACCCACTAACACAATATTGCCAACTGGATTGACAAGAACTGTGTTCCTGGCACCTGTACCAAACTCTGCAATTGCTTCGCATTTTTGGTTAAAAAGTGTAGCTTTGGACGGCATTGTACCATAAACTGCAAAGAATTCTTGGCCAGCGGGACACCACGCCACAGAATGAATATTTCCTGGTTTAGCTGAAAATATAATAGTAAAAATAAGCCTTATGAAAATACAAGTAATTTTTTTAACTGTCTGGATCATCAATCATACATAAATACACAAGAAGAAACAAAAGAGCAGTCAAGCAGTCAAACTGCTATCCATATCAAAAAGCCAAACAAAGCTAAAAAACTTAATGAAGAAGAAAGGAGGAAGGGGAAGTGGAGATGCTCTGTAAATTAAAGAATAAAATGAGCACTTTGCATATGTCAACAAACTATGGTATAAATCACACAGGTAAATTTTCATGAGCTACCCAAGCAGTCATTCTACTCCTTTGTTCACGTAAAAACACAAGTTCTATGGGTTAATTAAATCTCTCCACTGTACAATGTCATAACACCGAAAACTTACAAAATGTGATCCTAATTGAGTCTCCTCGAGCACTGAGGTAGAAAAGCATTTGATCCCCATAGTACGACCCTCCTGACTTAGCTACTTCTGCAGCAGTCAAAAGTAAGCATGCAGAAGATTGTTTGTTCCAGTAATTTTGTACGCTATCAACCTGTAATTAAACAAGTTACAATAAGATACTAGCTATGGTCTTCAGTATGACACTAATCATACCAAACTTAGTGAGCATTACAATAACACATGGCAAATGTCATCAGGTAACACCCAGTGATAAAGTGGGGAGTGCATCAAAGGGGAAAGTTGAGAATAAACTTGGACAAAAGTAAGTAAATGAGATAAAGCAGGGACACACAATAAAGATATTTACGAAATGCTTATGCATGGAAAGAGAATGGGAAATACGTCAAGGAGTTTCTAAAATCTAGAAAATTCAGAACAATACCAAATGGAACTGTCTCTGATAAATAAAATGCCTTACTGGGTTTAGCACAAAGTACAGTACTAGCTTAAATACTATTATAAATAATGATATCAAATACTGACTGTGAAGTGAAAGAATAAAATGCTTTGCAAATGGCACTAGTCTCAGTTTAACAATAGAATTAGAAAACAGAGAACTTGCAGAAAAACTTCGATATAATAAATAAACAGGGAGAAAAGAGCCAATGTTGAATTTGATCAAATAAGCTTAGGAATGATTAATGATGTAACTGTCTCCCTATCCCAAAAAGGAAAGACAGAAATTGAACTAAACATGAAGGATCTACAATGTGATAGCAAACTGATAAAATAGTACTATCAGCTGAGAATTATGTAGTATAATTATGACAGCCTTCACAAAAGGAAACATAAAGGTGAAAATGTTCAGTGTGTACAAAAGATGCAAAATTGAATACCTCTGTATTGTTTGGCTATCCATCAAGGTCATCCATCTACCAGGAATAAATAAAGTTTGGGATATTACAGAAGCATTTTACCAGAAGTGAGGAATGATACACCAACATCACCATCAAAGATAAAAACTGCACACAATAGAAAGAGAAATATATGACAATGCTTGGCAGCATGTAGGCCAGAAAACAAATGTTCTAGGTGTAAAAGCTACATACAGAGAAAGAAACAGTAATTTAATCTACAAATATACCTGGGAATATACTAAAAAGAAATTGGACAAAAATGCATGAATATCCCACTAGAAAGATGGAGTTGCTATTATAGTGTTGCCCTGTGATATGAGAAATGGACAGAGTAAGCATCGAAACCTTCAAAAAGAAACTTGACAGTGAGTTTAGAAGAGAACAATGGCATCATCAACCATGCAAGTTCCACAATGAGCTCAAAGTGCAAGCCATGCTTTAGGTAAAATTTCATTGCTGGTACTTGCAGGTAGAAAAAGCAATCCCCTGGTTCCCACATCTTCTTCCTCTGGAACATATGAACAATCATGAAAGTTAGAAAGAACTAGGCCTCTAATGCCTAGGAAGAGGAAGAGAGATAAGCAAAATCAAGGGACTGCAAAATATGAACCACCATGAAAGGTTGAGATAACTATAAATAAATACCTAAAGAAGAAGAGGAAAAAGATATATAATACATGCATGGCAAAAGCTGAAGGTACAGCCTCTAGACAATGGTGATAGAGTCACTAAACCCCCAAGAATACCATGGGACATGACAAAAAATAAAAAATATATGAAAACTCAACCAGGATGCAAAAATGACATATGGTCAAAATCAGTCCCATACAGAACCTACAATAGAAAATTATGTAATGCATGTGACAAATGAGAAGAACAGTCTTATTTATCTAGCAAGATGTGTGGTAAACATTTTGTGCTACCCATGCTATCATGGCAAAATCTTGTAGTAGTTAAACAGGCAGATGCATCTAATAATCTACCTTCATTCAAACCTATGTCAACCATTTACATGCATATTGCAGCTCTCAAAGAAAAAAAAAAGCCATACTAAAAGAAATATGATCAATACCTCAAAAAAACTCTTGTTGGCCAGAGCATTAGAATTTTCGTGAAAATGTGGGAAGCGATAAAGGTGGACATATGCTGGAATTCCCTTCACACCTGCAGTGAAGAAAATTATATTAGTAAAAAATTACAGCATCATCTAAGAAAAGGAAAAAGTATCAATTTCTACTATACCGTTCTTCTGATTTAACATACTCCTAAACATATGGGATTGTTCAAGTACAAGAAGGCCCATTAATTTAATACCTTCAATGATTTAGCAGTTAGTGGTACTGTGATTGCACACAATGGCTCTCCTGGGTTCAAATCTTGGGTGCAGAATTCAGCCAGCAGTTCATCCTCCTCTCAGGACTGATTGATAGACTGGGTAAATGGCTTAGGCTAGAATAATTATTTCTTTTATCTATCTAAAGGCTTATGCAGCCCAGGCTTTCCTATTTCCAGGAGCAGGGATATGTGGACTTCTTCAGAGTAAGAAGTTCTTTGACAAAACTGTACTTCCAATGATACAGCCCTGTTAAAGGTAACTTTTCACTTGTGATGTAACCTAGTGCTGGCAGATTCCAATAACACCTACACACATACACGCTAGCTTCCTTCCTTCAAGCCCTAAGAGTCCCTTTTTCTTTATGATGCTCTTGCACCATTAAAAAAGCTGGCCACATCCACAGTTCATAAAATGTGATGTTGTGGTTGTGTCTGTGTGTAGAGAATGCAGTGCAACTGAGTAGTAAGTGCTAAGTGCCTTCATTATGGTAGCTGCATCATGGGAATGAAGGGTCTTGGGTATGTCGAAACAGTGTTTGTAATTATGACTCAAGTTAGCCTGGAGTGTTATTTTTGACTGGTGTAACTTTGTGGGCCAAAGTTTAAGACTGAGTTGGGAGATTAGTCGTTCGGTGTTTGTCAGGTTGTTACAGTGTGTGTGTGTTGTTTTGGCTGTGTATTATTTGTTGAGGATGGAGAGGATCTGTGAGTAGAGGTTACTGAAGTGCAAGGCTTGGTTAAGCTTATTTTTCTGTTTGGGAGTTGGTAGTTAGTTATAAAATCATTTGGGTGGGAGCATGATGAGGTGAGACTGTACAGGAAGAATCTTTGTTTCACTGTGTAGGTGGTAATGGTATTGGAGTAAAGATGGCAGAAAGAATTCTGCAACTTGTAACAAAATATCCAAATAAACCACAAGTATGTAGAAGGCACCAAAGTTGTATATAACTTCTTTCTAAAATATTATGAAGCCCTTCTTTTAATGGTTCAATAGTCTGGATACTCATGATCAAATGGAGAGGGCAATGACAAAAAAATCTCACTTTAAAATAGCAAAAGTATGCTTACCCAAACAAAGTTAATGCATATGAAACTGAGGTCAGTCTTAGGCGTTATCTGTTGAATTACCTGAAGCTGGGTGATGTACCATCTATAACAGTGGGACCCTGAATCAGCAGCAAATTAGTTATTATGCTGTCTGACTTTCTAATTCTTGGGATATATGTTCCCTAATGTCCTCATTGGTATATGACTGTTGTTTCTAGACATATACATGAAAGACAAGAATACAAATAACTGAAAGTGAATCCAAGTGAGGTAAGAATGAGTCTTACGAGGTAAGGCAAGAAATGGAGGGGAACCAAAGGTCTAGTGGAAAGACATAATGAAAGAAGCGTGTGATGACATTCAAAATAAGTATCTTAATGTTAATGGGGAAATGCACAGTATGCCAGAGAGGAATAAAATAAGTTGTACTTAACAAAATAACACTTACTAGGCACAAAAAAAGTAACAAAATGGTTATTTTTGGAAGGTGAAAGACTGAATGATCGTACTTTCTGGAGAATCTTCTTTTCATCTATGTTTTGCAAGTTATCTGCTTTATAGAAATGTACTTCATTGGTAACATTTCGGGCAAAGATTTTTTCATCACCTGTCCACTGTGGCTGCCTGAAAAAAATAATATGTATGTTAGTTAAAATTTCTTAAATGCATAACCTTTCAAAACATGGACCATGTTTATAGGAAATAAAATCAGCGATAACATACCCTTCAGAAGATACATTTATCAACTGTGAGGAACTCTGCATCATGTAGAAAGCAAAAGACTTAATCTATTCTTCCTTACCTTCTGCAAAGTATCTAAATGAAAAGAAACCAACAATCTAATCCAAAATAGGAGCTTGTACAGGAAAATCTAAAAGACAGTCTGAAAAGGTTTTTTTTTTCATACATATTCACCATTTGCGGGGGGGGGATCCTCCCCTCTCATTTTCAATTTTCCAAAAGAAGAAGGAAAAGGTTCTTAAGCAATAATATAATGGGAAAGTATAGCGAAATGATTGACACAAAGATGTAACACTTAATCTCATATCACGCATCGTCTAACTCAAGCTTTTCCCAAGAAATTGCTGATGTCATACAACAGAGGAACATTCTCAGACAAAACTATTAGACAACAAGAGGGCCCATGGAACAAATTCAAACTCTAAATAAACCATCACAAACCTAACCATTGGCAAACAAACAAAATGACTCTCCTTCCTTAACACTATGAACCAGACCATCGAGAGACCAACTTTGGTGAATGCTTCTGGAAATCCACAGCTCCAACACCAACCAAGACCCTCAACACAGGGAACTTCTATCTCAGACCATAACAGCTCCCCTCCAAAAGAAACCATAACAAAAAGATAATTGAAAAACATGTGGATGACTTCCTACACGAGAAATTACCTAACTGAGAAGCAATAGGGTTTTGGAAAAAAAAATGAAGTGTAATGAGCAGATAATGAGAAAAGAACTCTTTTCCAAACAAAAGAGAAGGCTGGATGGACTGTTTGTATCTGGAGTGCCAGAAAGCATTCGACACTGTACTGCATAGGAGGAATGATTAAGAAGGTGGGTCTCTGGACAGGAGTAAAGAGATGACTCTTCTGATGGATAAAAGATTATCTTAGTAGAAGAGAACAAAGGACACATGTTAGAGGTACTTTCCCCAAATGGATGGAGGTCACCAGTGTGGTGCTGAAGGGCCGTTCTGGGAATGTGATTCTTGATCTATGTGAATGATGTACCAGAATGTATGGCCAGCTACCTGTATTTGTTTGCTGATGATGCAAAGGTCATGTGGTAAATGAAAAGCATGGAGGATTGCATCAGCTTACAAGGGGACCATGACAGACTCCAACACTGGTCTCATGCATGGTAGACAAAATTCAACCAAACAAATTCAAATTGATGAGGATGCAGAAAGAATGAATGAAGGTCTCAGTATGATAATCATCTAACAGGAAATAAGTGTTTGTGAGAGGGACTTGGAAGGTAGCGTTTTATCTACCTTGTCACCAGATTCCAACATTAGGAGAATAGCAAAGGACACAAATTGTCTTCCGACTAACATGATAATAGCTCTAAAGAATAGGGATAAGACAATATCTAGCAAGCTGTTCATATCCTCCATATGGCCAAAATTAGAATATGCTTCCCAAGTTTAATCGCATCTAAAGAAGCTCAGAGAGCTAACAGAATAGGTCCAAGGGAGGGCTACAAAGATGGCCCCAGAATTAAGAGATACACTACAGGGAAAGGATAAAAGCTTTAAATTTGCCCACCTTGGAAGAAAGAAGAGTGAGGGGGTGGCCTGATCATTACCTTTCAGTTCTTAAAATGGATTAATGATTAGGAGAGTGAACAGTTCTTCAAGTAATGTAAGGCTATAACATGAAATTAAGCAAGAAACTTGTTAAGAAAGATGTAAAGAAGTACTTATGTAGTATAAGAGTGGTGGATGAAAGGCACAGAATAACCTAGGACAAGGTTAATGCAGACATCATATATAACTTCTGAAAGTTGTGCGACAGTAGAGAATGTTCAATGATAGCAAAGAATGTTCAAAAGATGAAGCCCTCCCCTTACAGTACAAATAAGTAATTACAAATAGGAAATCACAAGTTACAAACTCGTAAAGCAAAGAAACCATGCCCTCTGAATGTCTTTCAAATTCTTGTGGTTTTGGCACATTACACATGACAGTTAGATAATGAATTTGGACAAATAAAGCCTTTTCTTTGTTCCTGGTAGGAAATAGTGAATAAGTAAGAAAATGAGAAAAGAAAGAAAAATACTCTCTCTCCCATTTGATGACACTTTTCTTGATCTCTGGTTTGATATCTCATTTTCATCTTCTACTTGTGTTAACCTCTGATCCTGCTCCTCAGTTTAAATTAATTTCTCCAGCTTTGTGGTCTCAGATGATTCATGTTATTTCTTTCCTCGGCCTCCTTCCTTTGAATCTAGTCACAATTGTCGTTCATAGTATTTTCCCTTGTTTACATCAATTTCTTTTTATGTTAGCTGAGACAACATGGTCAACTGAGGCCCTAATCAAGGCCATCCTATTAATGCTCTCTCTCTCTGCCTGTGTGTGTCTGCTAACAGGCTTTGCCTTGCATAATCTGGCTAGTCTAAATTTATTTGCCTCAGCTTTTGGTCCCAATTTGCCTGGTTCATGCAGTTAAAGGTCTTACATAATTTCCCCAGTATTCTTTGAATAACATTTGGTTACCTTATCTGCTCGAAACAGAATCTGCAGTGTTGCCTATCAGTACGAAATACATTTTTTCATTTACTGTTACACTTTTCAGAATTTCTTTCACAATTTTCTTTAATTACTTTCTGTAAGTTACTCAATATATCTTCTAGAAAAACATGCTATACATGATCTAGTCCATCTCTATCTGTACAATGTTCAAATACACAGCTTTATATGCTGTACCACAAAGGTTTTATATGTCTCTCAAACTTCCCAGTGCCTTACCAGTTAACTTGGTTCTTCTGAAAAAATGCTTTGAGTAATTTCTTCCCTGATACATCATAAACACTCAAGTTTGGCTGAACTTGACTCTGGTCCACCGTTTCTGGAAATGCAAAAAAAGAAAAAAAAAAAATGAATTAGTATGAGAAAATGCTAATTCGGAAACATTAATTCTTCATTCTCTCAAAATGAAGTATGCTGAAATTAAGGTACAAGTAAAAGATGCACATGGAAACAGAAAGATATTCTGGAGCCTGATGATCAGACAAAGATAGCAATTGTTCTAGTGCATAAAAGTAAGGGGCAGTAAAAGGAATTGTAAGAATCATAGGAAATTAATCTTTGAGAAAGTTGAAGTCTGAAAGAACCTTCACCTGCCAGAAAATTGTGATGAATGTAAGATAAAGTGCATTTAATACATGACACCTTGAATAAAACAGTTAAAAGGATGGTACACTGTATAACAATACTAAAGGCTCACATGAGCCTGTAATCACTAATTGCTCACTTTGTTTTATCATGTAAATATTTGATGAAATAGGCCTTAATCTGCATAACTGACAAAAAGTAAACTTTGCAGATGATATGCGAGCCAATTCTACTAATACATGTTATTTGACTCAAAACCTTTACAACTAAAATTTGAGACAATTCTGACTTGAAGCTAAGAAGTCATGGTGATTTGAAGAAAGTGCTACTTTTAAGGAACAGTAGGCATCTTGGATAGTGGTCAGTTTGTTGGACACAGGTTTGAAAAGAAATCACTGAAAACCATCCTTAACAAGTTTGGTTCAAACTAACCAAGTGTTTTCAAAGGATATGATTTTTCCATCTAAGGTTCAGTCTTCTGTTTTTGATGCTACCTCGCTAATGCATTAATAAAACCTACATCCCACATTAAACAACTCATAATCATGTAGCCACAGTTAAAATCTGAGTTATTTTAGCTTATGAAAACTACTTAAAGAAATTTTTAGTTATCCTAACAACCACCATCTTGGATGGTGTTTGGGGTCACTGCACAAAACTTTAAAAAGGGAAAAACTACCCAAGGATCATACTTATCAAATCTGGTTGAAATTGTACCAGGAGCTTCAGAGAAAAATGAAATATTGAAAGTCAACTGAAGAACAACAGATGCCAAGTGAAGGCAAAAATCTCACATGGCCTCTAACCATGAGTTAAAAAGCTACACAAAAGAGGATCTTGGAAGAAAAATTAATTTGGACTTCAAAAATAATATCAAATCAATCTGGATGTAGGTGAACGAGAGTAAAAAAGAGGTATGTGTACAGAGTAAAAGTACATTAGTAATTTCAGCATTATTTCTTTGTACAGGATAAAACATTTTTGAACTTACTGACATATGATTCCCAGACAGCCAAGTAAGTGCCCATGGGAGATAAACATATCTCTTGGGCACGTGAGTGTTTCAGATTGCCAATTCTTTCCCATGATGGAGCTTCAGCAACATAAACCCTGCAAACATAACTTTTTGATAATGAATCAGATAACAGTATGAAGTCAAAATAAATCTATGCTGAAATAAGTAATGGGTTTTCACAGAAAATACTCTGTTTCTCACTAAAACAGTGATATTCTAATACCCTAACCCAATTTAAACATGTCTTCAGAAAGTTACCCTTGATATCAGTCTGATGTTTCTTGTTGCCTAAGTTTAGCTACTGCAACTACTGAACCAAATTATGAAAACTAGTTGAAAACTATTAGTGTTGACCATCCATTGGTAAAAACCCTTATAAGGAACCATGCATTTGCTTCTATGAAAGCATGGTATTCTTGTTCCTCATCTGACAGTTAAAATCTTACACGAGAGACAGAGGAAGAAGATTTGGCATTTCTGGTTAAACTGGTAAATGTTGAACATGAATTTCATATTTCAGTAAATTAGATAGTAGCTTAAATCTTTTCTATACTGAATATCTACAGTACATGATACACATCAAGTTAGTTTCAAGGGCAAATTTGAACAACTTCAGTTTATCATCCTATCAAGACTTTCTAGGACACTTAATCAACAATGATGTCACTTGTAGCATGAGATATACCTCATTTGCCCTCCCAAATCATGAGGTAAAAAGAGGAGGTAATGACCAAAATATTTTAAAATAACACTGCAAAAGAATATCAATACACTACTGTTTGTTTTACTGCTGCTGCAATTTGTAGCCAGCAGAGACTTCTTGTCAAAATCTAATTACTTACTGGCCATCCGCAATCCAAGCAAATCTCTTCCCATTCTCCGAGAAAGTAAAGGTCTTCACTTTCCCTTCAAATCCTTTGAAATCTGTAGAATTATTACCAAGGTTTGATGGGCCATCAGTAAACTGTATCCCATCAGTGGTGTGGACTGCAAACCAAAAATTTCATTTGATATAATTCATTTAATACTAATGTATACATACAGAAAGGGAAATGAGGGCTTTGTATATTCCAGTAATTCTTGAAAATTCCACTAAAATTCTAATCATATGGAGCATATTAGCCTTCTCTTTAGATCTCATAACATGTAAACTATATCTGCTCTGCATGCATACTCTTGACCTTTCTACATATGCACCAACCTAAACCTCATGGTAAAGCAAGAATTTAAGTAATACCTAGAAAGACATACTGTAATACAACTCATAGTGACCTGATATGACAATTTCTTTTAATATTTCTCACTTAAAACTCTTCCATAATTCAATAGAGGCCTTATATCAGAAATAAAGTACAAAATCATATGCAGTCATAATGAAGAGCTATCTAAAATTTCACCTTCTTTGGATCAACATATACCTGAGAGCATCTTAATACTTAACAATAAGTAAAATATGTTTATCGTTTTCCTTAGTGAGAAAATGCAGAAATTGGTCTAAGTACGTGAAGAGAATGAAAGGAGAAAGCCGAAAGTTAGGATAATGTAAATATAACTAATATCAAGTCTAGCAGGAGAGAGAGAGGGAGGGAGGGAGGGAGGGAGAGAGAGAGAGAGAGAGAGAGAGAGAGAGAGAGAGAGAGAGAGAGAGAGAGATGGTGGTGGTGAAGCACAGGACAAGTTGGGAAAGAAGGAAAAAGTCCCATAAATAAGAAGATTAAAATCATTGACGAAATATTATTTCAACAACAGCGTTAGTGAAGGTAATTACTGACGCGAGGTAACCTGGCTCCAGATCATATGTACACACACACACACACACACACACGGCTCGGCCCGTCCTCATTTTTCAGCGGAGGCACAATAGCGACGAAGAATGGAAAAAAAAGGCCAGCAATGTGAAGCTTTTTCTTAATGTGATTGTTAAAAACAAACT
>JAUUDY010196962.1:0-12881 GCA_032361765.1 Panulirus inflatus
TCACACAAACTCACACGACTCCTTCTTGATGTGGTTATTATTACTAACCATGAGAAAACATGGGGCCGCTTAGAATAGACCTGCAGGAGTTCGAGTCCTGGGTGCAGAAGTCGGCCCACACCCAACCTGGGTGTTCATCTTACCCATGGAATTGATACATATAAGAATAAAGACATGGTTAAGTGACGGGGCAACACGGGTGTAAAACTCTCTTCTCGTAACACACATAGTAATCTAACAGACACACATTCACCGGATTCCGCCCACACGAAGTTAAACCGCGAATGAAGCCATCTTTGGCGAAGTTGTACCATGAGTGTACTGTCTTGTCAAAGAACTTATCACTCCAAAGGAGTCCACAATTTCCTGCGATTGGAAGCTGAGCGGCTTTCGGACCGTAAAAGCCTATGGCAAGAGATCAAAGACTCTTTCTTATGTTTAAAAAGAAACATAATACGGAAAGTGTGGTGTTGCCGGCAGGCGCCTACTTGAGGTTACACTGCAAGTGAAGTCGCTTTAGCGAGGCTATGCTCATCAGTTGATGAAGTACAGTACATTATCGTCAAAGAAACTCTAATAAAAGAAATCCAGCCTTGAGATAAAAGAACCACAAAAAAAGAAAGAGCCCTGGGGTGACACCAGGACCCTATCAGAAAGCAAGTAAGCAGTATCGTGGGGAAGAGCGGTGGTACACACCGACCTAGGGGAGTGAGGAACATTACGGCAGTCTTGGCGCGGCACAAAACACCGAAAACGGACGGGTAAGATTAACAAACATGGCGGCGGCGTGTCACTGGTCGAAGTCTTGACATAGGACTAAGACATTCCTGTTATACTCATCATTCATGCTACTTAAGCATATATTCTCCAAAGGTTCTGTTCTTCGAAGAGCTTACTTTGGTGTGGTAATATACGCCAGTGTTGGTCGCTTCCACGCAGTCTTTGTTGATGTTCAGAGACAAGGAGGACCATCTGGGCCGAGCCTCAGCATACACTCTGCCCGCTCACACAGCACCTTGTACGATTTATCGATCTGCTTCTGCGAGGGGCTTGGGGCTGTACTGCTTGGGCCTCCCTCATCATCCACAGTGATTCATCTCGGCAACAAATTCGTAAACGAGATCAGTCCACGAACGGGGACTCCGCATCCACCCTGCTAGACCCTTGTTTTTGTTGTCTTTATGTCTTTATGCCTTCTCGATATAAAACCAGCTTCCTCAAGCCCTATGCTCCGTCACACCCGTCCTATCTACCAGCCCCACCACCGACATTTTAAAGATATTCAGGGGTCGGGAAAGCATCATACAGTAGCCTAGTAAGCTGACCTTTCACTCCCGAGGCTTCTGCTGCACTGGATCACAGTCTAGAAGCGCGCGAGCCTGTCTGTGTTAAGGTTTCCTTCTACGATCGAACGTTGGGTGAAGCCCTTCAAAAAGTTTTCATCTGCGAAGGATCTGATAAAGGACTAAGAAACTTGTAATCCGAGGGACTTCACTTCCTCTTTCAGTACTTCAAAAGGCAGCAGCGACAGGGAGTTCACAGAAATGAAATATTCTACTACTTTATGATCCACTATTTTCATGTTGGTGACCACATTCCGTCCGGTTGATTTTCGATTCTCTGTGGTCACCCGTCCGACTCGAGTCCCGAGATAAGGGAGCACGCAGCAGATAACTTCATCCAAAACATTGTAGTCAAAGGATTAAGAAGCGTCCCAAAAGCATGTAACGTTCTCTTAGTATTTGAGGACAGAGCATATTCAAGATCTATTACCTCTGAAATCGTAAATTTACAGAATTAGATTATATGATGCACTCACCGAAGCGCTATCTTGTGGTCGATAAATTCTGCCGAACCCAGGATGGCGGAGGGAGATGACGCAAGACACAGGAACCCTATGGTTGCTGACCTTTGAATCTGAGCGCAGACCACTCGGAGGTAAGAACAGAGCGAGTGGTGTCACTTCCCCATCACCCACACACCAGCCAGCACTCTGGCAACATGGGCAGAACAAGTTACCGTTCCCTTTACCTATTCAAACGACGAGCGTGTGAGCTTTGCTAATGTCATCAGGAAGCATATACGGTGCGCCTGAAAGGTAAAGCAAAACGATGCTAAATAAAGTTATCGAAGTCCCATTACGGGGATGAAAAGCTACCCTGTAACAGTCACTATACATCAATGAACGTATCTAAAACGACCATATAACTCTTACTATGAGTAGAAAGTCACCTTAGGCGAGGTTGTAACGCCGCCGAGGGACGAAAAGGAGTATCTCCTCCTAAAGAAACTTTTTCGTTTTTGTTTTTTCACTGGACTCTTTTGTACTACATATTGCCTCGTTAGCTGTAAACTTACAAATCCCCTCAGACTATGGGAACAATGAGATCCCTAAATAAAAACATCAATTTGACGGCTAACACGTCAATAGATACACACATAAGACCTAACTAAAGTGGTGTTTAAACGGCTAGTTTACTAAACCAGCAAAACAATAAAAGCGTTAATGAAAATTCGTCGAAAGAGCAGAGAGAAAACCTTGTGTTTGCCCATGATAAAGTCGGTACAAGACGGAACATAGCGAGGCTCTGATGACGATGGTTTCTCTCATTAATTACGCTCCCATGACGTGAGTTTACAGACCCCAAGAAAGGTGGTTTTCTTGTTTTCGTCCATATCATGCCAGAATTAGCGCCAATACTTCAAAACCAATGTATGGTGACCTAGTGCGTTATGGCTGGGAAATATTATACATATGATAGCAATGCCCTAATGGTGAAGGGCGGCTAAAAATACTGCTGACTTGAATTTATTTTTTCTCTCCACACGCACTCTTGTCAGAGCCCCTTATGTCGCGATAAACATCAACTTGATTACTTATTGATTCTGGCGGTGAGTTGTGAGGGCAGGGCCGGGTTGGGGGAAGAGCCTACTGCACCGCATTTCGCGGGAGAAATGTGCAGCGGCCCACAAGAAACCCAGCATCCCACGAGACACCAATACTTAATAAGACATCAATGGTTTACGAAAACATGAAGCAGCCCACGAACACCCAGCTGCCTACGAGACATACAACTGCGTACTAGACACCAGCAGCCCACGAAACATCCAGCAGCCTAAGCAACAGCATTACAACAGCAATTGACCGTACCCTGGCGTGATGAAAGAGCACCAGAGGAAGGCGGTATTTGTTCAGGTCAAAGACTCTTGTTTTGGTATGATGACTGTTCGACTGTCGATCATCACTGATGGCAATGAAATGAATATTTCATTATGTCACTCGATCATCATTAGCGGCAACACGAATGTTCTGTATCATATTATATTAAACATATTAAACTATATCGCGTTATGTCACGGTATTTTCAATTTTTTTTTTATCAGTCTGCTGCTCTATCCTTGTCAAACACTGTCAAAAACACAGCTTCGCATCCTCCCTACACCCTAAAATAAAGTACATTCACCGATTGAAATTTTCGATTCTGAAGCGTGATAGGAAGGTGAGGGCGAGCTACTTTTCGTTGGATGCTGAAATACTCATCAACGAAGTTACACAACCGTACCTCAATTAGTGGCTGATGACTGATGTCGGATTAAAACTTAACCAAACATGCACGTAAGACAAGGACAGGAACCAAAGTTGGATGTAAAACGTAACCAAAGTGTGAACGCGCGTCAACCCGGCCGGAAACCACCAGAGTAGAATGAAAAAAAAAAAAAAAAAAAATTCCCAGTCTGGACACGCACACGGACGTGAACGCCGAACCCTTCCTACTTCATATTTCCGTAAATATCACGTCAACCAATGACGGACTATTTTGCAGTCATTGATATATTCTTAAAATGTTTTACCGCATACGAGACGTATTTTCAATAAAAGGCAGGCATATTATTGCTTATTATCATTATGAAGTAATGGGTTACTTGTAATACATACCTATGCCTTATTGAGCTGAAGCTTAAGATATAATCAATAGTAAGTTCACAGACTGTAGCATGACATGGGCTGTGAGTGGTAGTGTATAAAGTTCATGGCACACAGAGGAAAATGATTTCTAAGAAAATATTGTCAGACTAAATAGAATTATAGGCATGGAGGCCACGATGTCACGTTTTCATAGGAACAAAAAGAAAAATGAAGGCTTTCGCATTTTGATGGCTGAAATCTACCGAGTTACTGAATGAAGAGAGTTTAACTAAAACATTTAATGATGGTAAAAGAGACTGGCGGGTGAAATGAATTCTAAGTAATGTCCAGGGAAAGATCTGATTCTGGGAAGAAGAACGAAACTTTAAAAAAAGAACCGGGGATCTCGAAGAGAAATTCTGCAATTGTAAAGGGACTGAAATTTCGGAGGAAAATTTTTACAGCTGTGAAAGGATTGAGATTCTTGAGCAGAAGTTTCGTAGAAGTCGCCCTCACACCTGCAAAGGCAGGTAATGACATAAAGGCTGACTATATAACAGAGAAGAGACAATTTCCGAGTTCAACTTTCTTTAACTAGAGACGTTCGTCAAAATCTATCAGCAAGAACATGTGCGTCTGCTTTTTGGTAAATTACTGACGTCATATTTATGAAGGCTACACTTCGAAAGGGTCCAGATTTTAAGGGGTCTTAACAAAGCAGAAAGACCAATTGTTGTTTCTCTCTGATGATTAAACGTAGCTGAAGAGAAAACATTGATTCATAAAGATGGCTCCGATTCTGACGTTACACAAACTTTAAATTTTGATCATCAGCTAATCCTAATAAACTCTGAATATACCCCTTAACCAAATGGCCATTGAGTAAGAGCTAGATTCTAAAATGTTTTAATAGAACATACTGAAAATAAACACAACTCTTAGAAAAATCTAGGTGAAGAAAAACCAGCCATCAATGATTCTTCGAACCATAAACCTTACACTTTCATTAAAGAAAAGAAGGAAAAAAATGCGCATAAAGTTTGAAAGGTCAGGTTCTTTGTTCACATGTTTATTCGCCCGTCATGCTTGGCCAGGAACGCCATACTGGAGGAGAGTCAACACCAGGCATTCCTTCCACTGCCGCCTGGGTGACCAGCTCTCCAGCATTAGCTGTTCCTTCCTCATAACACTCAACGCCCGCTCTCGTCCACTGCTCTTACCTCCATTAACCCAAGTGTCGTACCGTCAAAGCTTAAATAGAAAACCCCATCTGACGCCTGGCCGCAACGTATGTTTGATCTATCCCAGTGGATGTATATCGAGTCACTATTTTGCGGACCCACTTCACGTTGAAGAACCTAAACAAGGCAAAAACATGATATCATCCGCAAACCTTAAATGTCCAAGGACTTGGGATCTAAATGAAGGGGCAACAGAAATCATTACGGAACTGCCTAAACCCTTTACTGCAGAGGCTTTGGCTGGGGTGCAAAGCTCACGAAGGGAGAGTTCAGAACTTTCTACCTTCTGGTTTTGATTAGGAACTGTCTCTCAAGAATTCCTCGGCCATAAGAAGAATGAATGGTGGCAATTTTCTACGGTTTATGAACATAAACTCACCTTAAATTAACGGACAATCGGTATTCTTCCTAAAGATCGGATGATGTATGTCAACAAACGTACCATTTTCTAACATGCAGCTATTTAAGAAAACGCTTATCTTGTAATGGGGAACTTATGTAAAGTTTGTCCTATTACAATGCGACGTAAAGGTCACCCAGCTTCCTCCTCCTTCCTTTGTCACACATCACAGAATGGCTGACTACCCTTTCTCCTTATCTGTGTATGTAATTGACGACCAGGCCCCAGAATTATCGTGAAAAAGTTGAGACAACTTCCTCAATTACGATAACATTCGATAGACTTCATTCGTTTAATTACCACTTCATTTAGCTCTTGATCTTATGAAAATCAAATCACTGACAAGTCTCCATAAATTTAATTTCAGATATTTTATTCTGTCTACGATACGTTGCTATTATCATAGTTTTCTTTCCTTCGTAATTCTTTTCTTCTGCTACTTCTATTCATACGTCAGTCGGTTAAATAATTACATCTCATATTCACTGCTTGTTCATACGGGTTCGATTAAATTTGATATTCCAACTCCACTATGGAAACGAAATACAAATATATGTATATAACCATTTGCTGATAAAAGAAACCCACAATACTGTTAACTTCAATGAATAATTTAACATATAAATCTTAAATATCTTAACCATGCCAAGTGGCATCTAATTAGTTATAGATTTCACAAGAATCTATCTAATTTCTAAATTCTTTTGTATTATCCTCCGTATTCAATGTCATATATTATGTGCTATGTTGGTGCTATTTTCTTGAACTTTTATCAAATCCAAATAAACTACTACTACTGCTGTGCACTATCACGTATCCTTCATACCATTACCACCAGCTATAGTATCCCAACAAATCCGTTTTCTATACTTCAATTCTGACACAGAAAATGAATAAAGATATATGGGGATCTAGTCTATTTATCCCACCTCTAAAAGTTACGGGGATATATAAGTCTACTCAACCTATATCACCTCTAAGAGTTAAAGTTCTAAGGAACACAGAGGCTATGAACGTCACTCTTTTAACTTTCATCAGAAAGTTACAAATAATACTAAAACGCTTATGTTCAATTATTCATCATGTCATCAAAATGGGTTGGGGAAAAGCTAGAATAACACATTAATATATAAAAAAAAGGAGGAAAAAAGTTCAGGTGAAAATGACGGTGTCGGGAAGACCGTGAAAACAGAGATATTTCGTCGTCACTGATTCAATCTATTCTAGACAAAAAACATTATTTTATCCAGTAATAAAAACTTCCGACGGTGTCACCACAATGAAATCATTAGCCATAACTTAATAATCCTGACATGCCCTCTGGACTGAATAGTATTTCTAAGTTACGATGGTCTACTCTTGGTAAAAATGACATACTTTACTTTAAAAAGAATGTAATCTATAGAAACATAACGATAGAAAAAACCCTTTCCAGAGGACCTACAGGTTAAAGCTTAACGCTAGTGATGTGGATTTAAAGTGTGGATGTGGTTGGGATGGGTCTGGCTTTATTCCGGTATTGTTTACGAACACAATCACCGAAAGGGGTTTTGTTTACCTGGGAACACAGCCTGTATTCTCTAATTTAGTAAACGGCATCACAAAAGAACTTTTATTTCACGTACGTTATTTGTACAAGTCTTTTTTTCCCCCCCTCTTGAGGCTTCATTCACGAACAAAAGTTCACATCAAGGCCAGGCCTTCATTGAAAAGGGAAAAATAAGAGAGGAGAAATATTTATGAAGTTTTGTAGGACGTGAAAAACCTTTTAGATAATTAGTGCCAGGTCACAGTTATTGGGAAAGTCATGAGAAGGCAAGGGTACCAGAGCTTCGAGGTGTTAGGGAAAGAAACTATTATCAAAAAGGCCCACCCATAATTCTACAACTCCTCAAAGCCTTTCTCTCCAGCTACTAATGAACATATATATTCGTGGCTTTCTCTCCAGCCACCTATCTATAACAATTACTGGCTCATCATTACTAGCAAAACCTACTACTGACACAATGATAAATCCTATCATCCTAACCTAGTAATAGGAGAGGATATTCAAACACTTCAAATAAAATCAAATATCGTTTTACTTGAAACACAAATCCTCTACCCTTAAGAACTTCTTTGGTCTTTCAATTAGCACATTAAGAACCCCGAATAAGATTACAAAAATAAGCCTGTAAAAATACATAATTATAAGAAACACCTTGCCGATATGAAAGATGATGCTAGATGTTTATATACATTATACAAATCTAAAAGGTATGCTGAAGAATAACGTATAAGTAGGAGGTACCCTTAATGTGTACACAAATTGATAAAAATAACAGTAAAAACAGATATCGAAAAGTACCCTGGGAAAATTAGTGTGTGAAGTGCTGACTACGTTAAGCGAATAAATCTTAAATATAAATAAGAAACATCACAAAATTATGCATACAAGATCTTGCACTTTATGAGTAGTAAAAATCAAAGCAAATATGTACAGCAAAACAAGACAACGCAATGCGAACACTTAAGATTCTCATAAATGCATCGATTTAAAGATAATATAAGTCGAATCCAAACAGAAGATGCAAAATTGATATTTCGTAATAACTTTTAACAAAACAACTACCAAGGAAATGTGAAATTATTTTTGACGAGTCGGTATTAACTACGTTCACAAAATGGTGTACATCCAAGTGACGGACGGGAAAGTATATACAGTAAAATGTAATTTGCAAACTACCTGAGAAAGATTACTTAAGACTACACTGATTTTTATCAGAACCTACACAATAAAGTACTCTACAAAGACGTTTTATGTTTATGAAGCCAAAATTTACGATTCTTGAACATCTAAAAGAATACTAAAAAATCCCGAGACTAAAAGAAAACGCATATGTTGAGCAAAATACTGAAATTCAAGTAAAAAGTTAGTTAAGAACGGAGGCTTTGTGCCCTTTTTTTTCCTCTTCATGCAGGATGCACAACACGCTTCCTCCTTGCAACTACGTTTCACACCAGGGGAAACAGTCGACGCCTCGACATCCCACGACTTCTTCGCAAATGCTCTGACGAACTTAGGTGGGAGTGGCAACGCCCCGACCTCCTTTAAGAAACACGAGAGCCATATTCAACGCCTGGTCCTCCTCACACTTCACCCCGGGAGCCTATCGTTGAGTTGCGAGACATATGGATCCAGTAGTTTTTTTGTTTTTTTTTTCACGGGCACACGTCCGTCATGCGCCATTATATCTGTCACACATGTTCAATGAACTCCGTCTGACAAATCAATTACTGAAGAGCAAATTAGTACCATGAATAGAGAATGAAATGCTAAAATCTTGGGTACACTTCACACTGCCAGCGTAATGAGAGACAAACGCTATCAACACATGGCTTTATGTTGTGGACGAATGTGTTTGAAGGGTTCGTTTGGAATATCACATCCTGTCAAGTGTAGGACGGATGAGGATCGTCTTCTCTTTCCTCAGGGGACACAGTAGTGGTAGACTGGCTTTAGAATGCTGCAGACGGCCTTGGCTGAAGGTCGGTCTTGGGGATTCTCGGCCCAGCAGCGCTCTGCCAGACGCAACAGAAGGGCCTCTAGGGTGGTGCTGGGAGCGCAGTCCTCCCGCTGTTGATGGTCCGATGGCCGGTGCCTCAGGCTAGCCACCTGGCGGACGGAGGGGAAAGTCTGGTAACTAAAGCCTCACTAGAAATCCTCTTAAAGTCACGTCCACATTAGTGTGAATAATGCACTCTACCGTTGGTTAGTTATGGGGCATGGACGAGCTGTATGCATGAACATACTACACGCTTTTCGTAGGAAATTGTTTTGAAATACATGAAGTACAGGAAGCGAATACATATATCAATCAGTAATCATTTTCGTCGTAAACCCAACGATACATCAATCGCTCATTCCCAGAGAAATCCAAGTAAAGTTGCAAATCAGAGAGGAAGTAAAATTAACTTTCCTTATGACGCGGGACCGAGCGAGGTTCACGATAACGAAATCAGAACGGCATTGCTCAATATTTCTTACTGTTGTCAGGAGGAAGATCTGTGGAAAACTGATAAAGTTTACATCTGAAAGAGACCACGACATACACAATAGGACACGACCATTTTGCTCGTCTCCCATTGAAAATCTGTGCCTACGTCTTACATCAATCATATAACACTCTACACGTAATTTCCCAAACACGGCCCACGCCCACGGAAACATGCAGCTACCACAGGATTACATATTACTTTAGGCCATCTGAATCCAGTATTTCTGTCGTCTGTGCGACTCACGTATTGCTTTGGCTTTTGCCCCCGGGAGCTGGAACTTGTACAGTGTACACACCATAAGCTAGACCAGGCAATACTCGGCAAGCTGCAGCGTCACATGATTACTGGTGGCCGTTGGCAACTCAAGGGTAGGGCGTTTTGATCATTGTTTCTTTCCCTACACCTCAGAGATTTGAAGCTCTATACCCTTTCATGTTCTTCCCAATAACTATGGCCTGGCACTATTTTTAAAAGACAGACTTTTCACTTCCAACAAAATCTGTGAATGCTTCACCTCGTCTCTTTCTTCTGCCTTTTCATTAACGTCATTGCATTTCAATTAAGGCCCGGCCTCGAAGTGGACTTCTGTTCGTGACTGGATCCTCAATACATAAAAAAAAAAGCAAGATCCTGGTACTAGAGAAACCTCTCATGACCTCCAAGAGAGAGAGAGAGAGAGAGAGAGAGAGAGAGAGAGAGAGAGAGAGAAATAAAACTCATCAAAACTGGTCTTCATCCGGCTAATACGATCGCATATATTTCAGACTTGTAAAAAAAAAAAAAAAAAATCCTGACGGTAATGAGACAGATGCAGAGAGCAATTACATTATGGAAATCCAAATGGACGCCCGAGTAAAGGATCATAAAAGTCACTTTTCATGATGACTAGAGAGAACCAAATGTAAATTTGCTGTGGAGTAAATAAATGTAGAGAGTATATTAGGGAGGTTAGGATGCCGCCGCCAACCTTGCGTCTTGTAAGCATCTTGCTCTGCCGTGGTGCACTTGGTCAGCCTTGCCACCAAAGTGCCAGCCTGAGTTGTGGGTGTATCGTCGCCTCAACTCCGGGAGTGGATGGGGAGAAGAAATACGTAAGGAGATGGAAGGAGGAAGGAAGGAATATAGAGGGAAGGAAGCTCAGTCCAGACACTCATTACTAGCTACACTATGACTGGGATAATAGAAGGGACTCACCTGGTGGGATAGCAGGACTCACCTGGCAGGTGTAACAGAACTTATCTTGTGGGTGAGTGAGACTCGCCTACGGTACTCACCTGGTAGATGATGACGTGGGGGTGGAAGCCCTGGTAGGGGGAGGTGCGGGTCAGGAGATGCCAGATGGTGACCCCTAGGGAGAACATGTCACTGTAGGTGCCTCCCACCTCCCCTCGTAGTACTTCAGGTGCCTGGTACCCTACTGTCCCTAGCACCTGTCAAAGTAGTACGAGCAAGTGATGGCGATGGCCCATGGGAAGTAAGAAATCATATTCAGGATAATATTCCCTCACACCTCACCCCACAACATCCTCCACACTTCGTCACAACATCCTCCACACCTCACCCCACAACATCCTCCACACCTCACTCCACAACATCCATCCACACATCACATCCCTCTACACGTCACCACACACCATTCCTCCACACGTCACTCCACCCATGGCAATACACGTACCGGGTCGTCCGCTTGGCCCAGTCGGGTACAGCATCCGAAGTCCGTGAGCTTCAGGTGACCGTGTGAGGTGAGGAGGGCGTTGGCTGGCTTCACGTCCAAGTGGGCCAGGCCCTGTGAGTGTAGGTACGACAGTCCTCTAGCCAGGTGGCACGTGTACCTGGGGTGACGGGACAACCTTATCAACCAGGGATGACGGTACAACCTACCAACCACGGGTGAGGGTACAAACTACCAACCTGGGGTCTATAATGAGACACATGGTTCGTTAAGAACAACTGAGAGGCTGTTTTGTTCTCTGGCTGTTCGGCCAAGGGGGTTAGAGAGAGAGGGAGGGGGGTAGTTTGGATAGGAAGAAGACAGGCAGAGATGACCCAGAGACTCGGACCAGAGAGGGGTTGTATGACTGACAACAGTGAGCATGAGATTGTTTAGGAGGGGTCATGAATCAAGTCCTTTCAACAGAGCAATAATACTGGTCACTGTTTGTCTGTTGTGCAGTATCATATACATATTTTTCCCTGTTGCACAAAGTTTTGAAAGCTCGGAATGGGAAAATAAAAGTTATAATTACGGTCATTCGGAAATGAATTTCCTTGATTTGCTCACTGTCTCTTCTTTTTCTCAATCATTGTACAAATGTATACACGGGTGACATGTCGAGTTGACATTTATTCCCTGGTGAACTGTGCCATAGTGAAAAACAAATTGAGCATCACTGGTGTAGGATTTTTCGTGTGTGCGTTTGTGTGTGTGTGTGTGTGTGTGTGTGTGTGTGTGTGTGTGTGTGTGTGTAAAACAGTGATTTGTTGAAAATACATATATTTTGGTGCCTTATCTGGTTGGTCTCTCTTCGGATAGTTACATTTCCAATATGCGTGAAAGTCGGACTTCCAGCCCTGCAGAATGGCTACTTTAAGCCCCCAAGTGACCTAAATAATCAATACATAATCTAGTGTCAAGGGTGAGAGGGGAAGGCAATCCACTTCAGTCTGTGTTGGAGGACTGTAAACACGGGATCATTAAATACCTACCCATAAAATCTCATCTGCCGTCAGCAACGAAAGGTACCTCTCGGTCATACATCGAGTCTGGAGCTGACGGTTTACCTGACTTTTACCGAGGCAGTGAGGTTCAGTGAGGGATCATTGATGAGTGTGAGGAGAGTGTGGGAGGTGCAGAGCTCGCTCACCACCCACGTCCACCTTGGCCTCCGCCTACACCCTCCAGGGTCGTCCTTATCTCTGAGAGGGTCCGTAGCATCCTCCAGGGGTAATCCAAACATGGACGCCACAGCCGGGAGGGACAGGATCTCCTCCTACAGGAGAAAGAACAAGCAAATACACCACAGTGTTGGTCATCTGGTTAATAGTAAGAAAAACAGAATCCGACGTCGAACAGGGAATGAAAAGGTAAACATTTGACGTCCACAACATAAGATGCGAGATGCGAGGCTTCACGTCCCATCATTATCACTTTCTTCCTCACACAAGCTAAAACCGCCCGCCACTTCTTCCCCCTCTGGGCTGATCGACCAGAGACTTGGCAGGCATATAACACACTGGTCCAGTATGCCTTCGTTCATATACACCCAGGCCCTCGGCCAGATTCTACTAAATGCAC
>JAUUDY010197073.1:1083-12881 GCA_032361765.1 Panulirus inflatus
GAACATGTTGGTTCTGAATGAAAAAAAAAACGAGAAGATAAAGAACACATCTGTCGGGATAGCTCAGATATCCACACTGCCAATGACACGAAGGTGTTGAATGTTCATTTGAAAATCATTAAGAGTGTGGATGAAATTCATAGGATTGACAAGAGTGCAGCCAGAAACTTGAGTAGGACGCAGAAGGTGTCTGACCACGTTTAAGGGAAGTTCAAGTTGTTGAGATGAGTAAAGTACCCAGCCAGCCTTGGGCCGAGCATGCGGCAGATGTGCAAGGAGAAACCATTCTGCTTTTTGAAAATACTCTAAGAAAATACCGCGAGTCAAATGATATGATAATTCTGTCCGGATGAGACTATCTGCTCCAACCCTTGATCACACAATGGCATTTATTGTAGTATGATTGTTAGTGAAGATGCAAGCTGACTGTAATGCAATAGTGCATGTGTTACCAATGAGATACTTAGATAAGAAGATATCTGATGAGAGAATTACCTTAAACATGTGGGAGGGTTCCACAATGAAGATGTAAGGTTAGAATCCACAACCATAAGACATTGAAGAGTAATTTGTAAATAATGCAACTGTTACTAACGAAGTGTAGGGTTAGAACCTTTGTTCTGTGTTCGAACAGTAGTTAAGAGGAATTTAATCATTATAGATTACGAAAATTTTAAAGAGTGTAAGTGAAGTTTGTGTTGCTATAAACTTTTATGACGTGTATCCCGCAACGTTTGATGGGACGACACCTGGTAGGTGAGGGAGCACAGTAAAAGCCTCCAGGACTGCTTATAGAATCTCATTATCACAAATGGCAAAAGCTGTAAGTGTAAAGTCTGATTTGGAAAAGGCAGAGAAACGGCATATATAGGTAACCTACTGAGTGGGCCAATCAAATGTCTTTTAGTACACTGAAATCAGAAGAACACAGAATAAGTATTTCTCTTAATGTTAATATTCACAGGGAAGAGGATGGCTATTTCTAGCGGCTTTACATCTCAGTTAAGGGACACATGTATGCTGGGCGCCGTAGGGTTCAAGGATGTTTGTGTAGGACCAAAGAGAAAGTCAAATGGTCAGACAGGAAGAATGACGTAAAAGAAATCTTGTGGAAAATGTATGACACATGAGGCAGCACATACCAAACGACCACTCCTGAGCCGTGAATGTCCAGAGAAGCACTGGAGAAAGGTACGAGTTGACCTGCTCGATTTTTACACTAGACAATCCCTCATGACAGTCTGTTACTTACCTATCTTCTGGGAGATAGATAAGCTGTATGACAGTCGGACAAAGACAGTCTGACCTAAGCTGGAGGTTCTCTGTGCACGTCATGGCACTCCGGATGAAATGATTAAAGACAATAGCCCTTATATGCCGCCGTGAGGCATACTTAATTTTACGAAAAATGGGGCATAACGCATTACGATACCCCATTATAACAACAAGGGAAACGGAGCGGCAGAGTCAACTGTCAAAAGTGCTGAGATTTGCTGCGTGAAATATAGAAGACTAGTAGAGACAATTATGTGTCTGGCACCGTTGAACACAAGGAACATTCCACCTCAGGGATTAGACACAAGTCCAGCTCAGAGAATGATGTATAGGAGATGGAGACTGTGATCCCTGTGGCTGAGGCACTGTTGTGGTCTAGTATCACGGCGGATGTGGAAGAAGACACACAAGATACACAAACTGGGAGAGAAACAGACACAGTATTACGACGGGGTTGCTCATGGGTTCTCAAGGGTAGAGGAAGGTGATGTAGTCCTGATGAATCGTTTCAGGTTAGGAGAGAAGAAACGGAAGCTACGGCGGTTGAAAAGTTAAGTGTCAGATCTTACGAGCTGAGGGCAAAAGATTTTCTTTTTTCGTAAAGGGAACTGATACCATCTGAGACAAACCAAGGAGCCTTCTATTACCGAACTCTGCAGAAATGAGGTTAGACCGCGAGCTAACAGTCAGCTCTGGCGTGGTTGTATCATGAGGAGAACAGTTTCGACAAATAACATTTCACTCTGCAGAATGCGCTTGAAGCTTCGTGTTTTCCGTTTCCTTATGGCTTTACCTGCGTATTACGTACACTCGCCACTTATGATCTTTTCGCATGTGTATAACTAGCAACAAGCGCTATATTCCCGTGGACACTTTATACTACATGTACACTCAGTAATCAGAATCACCGGCTGATTCACCAAAAAAAAAAAGTAAATGGACTTCTTCAATGTTTCAGATGTGCACGAATCCATATAATATGGAGACTTGAAAATTGATGATTTCAAACTGTTTCGGTCAAGGAAATGCTCTGTCGTTTCGCTGAGGCAAACTATTAAATGAAATAGTTGGTAAATTAACTTTAGAATAATGCGACATGTAGGGGTTTGAAAAGATATCAAAAAAACGGAAGAAAGTCGGACAACTTTTTGAGTTTAGCCAATGAATTTTCCGTGATTTTGTAAGGCCAGGCTCATGAACCGTGACAGAGTCATCCATATGCTGGGAAATGTTATTTCCAGTTGACGACAGGACCTGAGAATTCAATCTAGCTTGCGACATACTGGAGTCTAGATGAGTTTTGACTAACTTTAGTCTAGAGGAGCTACGCCTCCCGGTGCTACTACAGTAACATCAATCACCAACAAAATTCGAAAAGTTACGGAAACTCCGAAGTTGACGTTGCTCAAGATGTTATAAAGAAACTGGGGGATCTTGATGATTCCTGCCACCTGGTGGGAAAATCGTTGTTAGTATTTTGGAGCTCGTCGATCAAGCACCTTCGCCGCTTCTGTGACGACTTTCTTCACTTGTGAGGGTATTCCCTGGCTGGCCTCCCTGGAGCCTGACGTACCCAGCGTGTGCTTCGACATTACCCGAGTAAGGCTTTCCTTCCTCGTACGTTTGCCAATTCTGTTTGTGATGAAACGTTTTTGTGTATGTATTTAGCTGTGATTTATTTGTATATTCCTTTTCTGGAATTCTGTTAAGATGTCTTATGTTTAGCTTGTCAGTTGTAGCAGTAGGAGGTGGGTTAGTGTGTGTGTGTGTGTGTGTGACCTATGGTCACCACTTGGTCGTCGCCTGTGTGTGAACAAGCTGGTACCAGCAGTTCAGAGACAGACACCAGCCAAGGAGCCTCCAGCAAGCTCGAGGTGAGACGCTGACTTGGATCTCAGTGACAGGTCAGCTGTGCCAAAGAGAAAGGTAGGAAAAGGGGACAACGCTGGTGGCGTCTGAGAACTTTTGATCAACATGACAATCTCCAGAGGGAATACAGTAATAAGACACAAACTGGTATGCGAAAACTGATAAAAGCCAAAGAATCTTTCATAAACCCAACACTGATTCCCACGACCACTTGTTTTATCTCTCTTATTCACGTCGGGATTTTTGTACTGTTTCACGATATCGTCAATCTCAATCGGTTTACATCAGAAACGATGCTAAACATCAGTTGTTCATAGCTTTCCTCTAACCATACAATGGTAACCTCGGCCACAGCGGTAAAGAAGCAGATTTGAATATCTTCCTTGACATCACCAATGCCATCATAACCAAGGTGCTTCTTCCCTCTACTGATGCGTTGGATTGACCTGTGCCACATCTGGGAACACCAAAAGCGCCTTCGAAACCAGAACCTTTATGGCTCCTCAGCTACTGACAAGTCTACTTCATCAGTTCGAACGCAACCTTGAAATAAGTGACAGTGTTCTGCAAGACCTTGCTGGCAGTTTTACTAAGTAGTACAATGTTAAGTCAGAACAGGATAAAAACGATAATCAGTCATTTCTTAGATAATGACCGAGAGACTCAGCTTTCCTGCTCTTGAGAAAATCAAATGTTTTGTCACCCAGTTCCGTCCCTGCAGCATACATCCACATGAAAACGACTTCGGTATTAGCTTCCTAACTTGTTTTTCCTATCTGTTTTACAGACAAGTCTGATACGCAGTGTACTTGTTTAGCGTTACAAAACAAAGATCAGCCATTAATCTTTGTTTTTTAACGCTAAACAAATACACTCACTGAAACAGACCGAAGAAAGAAACTGTGTTGCGAGAAGCCTTCCCTATTTGAGTTTTTGCTTGGAAAAGGCATCAGTTGCGACATGGTCCAGGAACAAAGGCAGCCCGTGAGTTTAGTTCCAGTATCCAAGTCTGAACACAATCTTTCTAAATACTCAACAGCGTCGTCACTGTCTTACCTTATCATATTACTGACTTCTAAGGCGCATTTGCCCAGCGCTTCAGAACCACAAGTTTGAGACGTTCCGCGGAATTTTTCGACTGGGGCAAATGTTAAATTTTCAGCAACATCTGTCTTGTGTAACACTGCAAATAGTCTGTGGCATCTATTTCTAGTGAACGAAATCAGGAAACAGTCCATGATCACTAAATAGTAGTAGTTGCTCTGACTTAACCCATAATGAATATTCTCGCAACTCTCTCTATCAAAATGAGATCATTTTAAAAGCCTGTTGACGATGATTTGACCTCATCACTATCTAGGTACCTATAATGTTCTTGTTTGACTGAATCAGACTTAGCAAATAGCTGTACCAACCCACGTTCCCGTCTTATACATCTTTCGACTGAGACGAGGGAAGTCATTTTGATTTCTGCTTAACAACGCATGATCATGGCTACTTCCTGCCAGTTAGAAAGAGATATGATAACATTGATTTGTTGACTGATTATCACTCCACTTCGTTAATGGTCTGGTATCTACTGTGCCTTATCTGCAGCTTGATAAGACCTCAGTGCTACTTCTGTGGTCTTTCGACGCCCCATGATGAGACAATCAAAAGACGAATTTTCTCCAATTTCCTGATCCATCAGGTCCGAGGGAACAAGCCATCTCAGGGTAATGGAACAATCTACAGAAAAGTACATTAGCCAGCGTCGAGTAATAGCCTCCAAGTCTGGCAGCCTCTGGTTGCACGACGAAACAACAATCACAAGTAAAAAAACAACAGAAAACACTTTAAGAATGATTTCATCAGTTTGTGTCCTTTCTTTTCAGCAAATTGATGAGTCGGCAAGATTTCTCCATCATCTGAATCAAGAATTAGGTTTAAGTGTTGGACTCTACCTCTGCCTTGTAGCCTTCAGAGCAATAACAGCTGCATTCAGCCTCTTTTCAGTTATACAACAGTATGAATTCTCGGGGGTATGTTCCTGTACTTTACATTCATAACAGTAGAATGTTTTCATCCAATGAAAATATTTGCATGTTTATGTACAAATGCATATTGTGCATATACCTTTACCCTCATGCCCTACAAATCCCTTCTATAAGGCTCCCACAGCACTTGGAAAGCCAGTCACATCTGCTGGTTGAGGTCAAGAAGTGTGATGTTGTGTGCGTCTGTGTGAGACGAGTAGAGGACAATATAGGAGTAAGTGTTTAGCATTTTCTGTATGGAAGTTGAATCATGGGCATGAGAGACCTTATGATATATTTATTAGTGTTTGTATGTTGTAGAGATAGACGGTTTCCACCATGCATGTGAGAAAGTATAACTCTTATATATCTTGGGAATTTAGTTCCAAATGGTTTTGTTATTGTAGGATTTTGTTTAAGACTGGGTTGGGAGGATGGTGGTTTAGTGCCCATTGGGTCATTTTGATGTGTGTGTGTTTTGTCGTTGTGTTTCTGGCAGGTGGGAGATGATTCAGTATATGTTGTTGAAATGTGAGGCAGGGATAATCATTTTTTCTCGTTAGTGCTTAGGGTTAGTTATGAAGGGGTTTGGATGAGAAGAATCAATATTTTTTCAGAGAATTGAATGCCAAGCATGCTGAGGTGGGATTGTATTCGGAAAATATATGTTTCCTTGTACAAGTGTTGAGTGCTTGTAGTTGCTAAGCAACCAGTGATTATTTTAAATGCTATTTTTTGTGAGGTATGCTGCTTTGTTTTTCAGTATTTGTTTTTGACAATGCAGTTAACCAGATAGGTGAAGTGTAGTATAGGATGGAGTGAATGACTTGTTTGCAGAGGACTCCAAAGGATTTTTTCTTTTCCAAATCGGGTACAAGTAAGTGTTTTTAGGGCATTTAATTTGTTTGTTGATTTTGTGAGGGTTGTGGTGTTGTGAATGAATATCATATGCTTGTCATATGTGATGTCAAGGTCAAGGTAAAAAGGGCAATGGAGACTTCTGTGAAGTGCAGACATTCTGTTTTGGTTGAGTCCACTAGATGTGCAGCCATCTGAATCTACTGTTCCCATTCATGTATTAGTTGCACTATCTCATCTCCAGCCTGGACAACATCCATCTTTTCAATTTAAGAAACACTTTTTTAATATATCACAAGACCCATCATGCCCAAGACATAACTTCCACATGAAAGACTAAATGCCTGTTCCTTAATTGCCCTGTCCCCACCCCTCAGGGACATAATACAACTTTACCACAGTTTATGACCTGTGGTCCTGTCCGATAGATGTGGCCGGCTTCTAAGTGCTGATTGAGCCCCTTTGAAGGTTCTTGTGGTAAGTTAAGGTATGTATACGCAGCACCAGGGACAAGGAAGAGGACTTGTAATACTTATAAAGTACAACATCCTTCACCAGGCACCACTCAAATCACAAAACAGATCACGGAAGTGACAACACTTGAATGCAAGCCATGAAAATGAGATAACACAATGCTTACCTCAAGATTATCAACTCCCTTATGTTTGCCTACACCACATGCCCTTGCCAGGTACGTTTCCTAATTACAGAATCCGACCAACACCCTCAGCATCTGTTTGTATGAAGATTTCAATGCTTACTATCCAGCATAGCTTGAGATTCATGTTCAAGATTTTAGAGCTGAATTGCTTATAAACCAACTGCAGCCCTTCAGCATATTGTTTATGTATCCAAACAACCATTTAGACTTCCAACCCACCACTTCCAACAGCTACCCTCACCAGACATGACTGTTTGCACCTTAGCACAACACAGAAGAACCACCAGAAGCGCACCACATGAATTCTACTAAGACCATTCTGGTAACACTTCAGCTAAACCACTCAGCCCACACAGCCACCAAAGAAACATATACCAAGTATAGGAAAGCACTCAGAACAGAATGTCTGCATCCACTGTCACCCTCTAAACCCTGGATGGATACATATCTTACCTGCACCCTGCTGTAACTCTGAATAGTTGACAAAGCTTTTCAACTCAACAGAACTTCAAACGTGTTAGGTATTACGTATGATACTTCCATGACATTTACTCCCCGTACAAATAAACATCAACACAAAGGCCATAATCAAAGTAAATACCCCCAAAACACATACCAGCACCAATTTTAGATAAGGAAAAGAATTTCTTGGCACACTCTGCAAACAGTTCATTGGCTCCACCCAGAAGTACACCTCACCTTCCTGATCATCCACCCTGTCTGAAGCAGATATAACAAAACTGCAAGTCACCCAAAACAAGGCCTTCAGAACAATCATTAGCAACTTCGTAACCACACAACAATTGCACAACAAAACAAAAATACTGCCATACAGTCTCAATGCAATATGCTCAGCACCCAGTTTTTTGAAGCAGCCATAGTCTCTCCCAGCTAGTCCTTATCATATAACCAACCACTAACATCCAATTGGAAACGAAGAACTTATCTTTGCTTCACACTGTAGTAATCTATGCTTGCAGATCTCCTTTTTGCCGACAAACATGACACTAAGTACATACATTAACTTATGACTTGATAAGCATCAAACAATTGCCCTTCCAACTTGGTCTTAAACACCACCCCCCCTAGACATACATCCATGTGAAACTACATTCCATATGCATGTACAAGTCCCACATTCTTGTCTGCATTCAGACACCACTCAGCCTTGCAGCAGGTCTGAGGCAGAATAAACATATCACGGGACCTGTCATGCTCAGGATGTAACTTTCATTTTGAAGACACTGAACGCCTACTCTTTAACTGCCTTGCATTCATTTCCTACAAGCAGATGCACAGCATCACACTTCTTGACCTGCTGTCCCACCTGGTGGATACGACAAGCTTCCTGTACACTGCAGGAGCTCAGTAGAAAGGATTCCAGAGGGCCTGAGAGTAGTAAGTATTTCTACTTGATATATATCTGCTCTCCCAGGTACTCTGTAATTGTAGAACCTGACCATCATGCCCAATACCTGTTACTGTGGAGATTTCGATGCCCATCATCCTGCATGGCTCAACACCCACACACAAAATCCCTAAGGTGAACTAATCATAGATCATCTGCACCCTTTCAGCATCCTTAGCCTATGCAACCTGCCAACCAAACCCCTAGTCCACCATGAGCCACTCTTGCTAGACAGTTTTTTTACCCCAGTATTTTACAAAGGGCCACCTGGAACACACTACCCACACTCTTCTGATGATATACCCATTCTCATTACTCTACACTGAACCCATTCAAGCCACACCTCCACTAAAAGAACATGCATAGACTAGAGGAAAGTAGATTGGCCAGCATTTTCACAGTACATGAAATCCATACTCCAAGATTTCACTTTAGCGATTTCTCAACCATATATGCTTTTGCAAAATACAAAATTATCACCAACCAAGCCAGGAAAATGCACATAAAACAAAGCCATAGAAATAGATATAACCTGTACTTTCCCCCCAAAGCTGCAGACTCCAAACAACAAAGAAACCAGCTCAGACAAAGCCACAGCACACTGAACAAACCCAGACTCCAAACAACCCCATCACTTTTCTAATCTTTGTAAGACAAGCACTTCACTGGCACTCCTTCCTCAACACAGTTAACCACAAAACCCACAGCAACCAACTTTGGCATATATGAAAGAAGACCCACACCTCTTGTACCACTCCAGCCCTCACACATAAATCACCTCTGACCCAGTCAGATACCATCCCTACTCCAAAGAACATTCAAACATATTAATGAGATGCTTCTTGAAAATCAGCCACAAACTAACCACACCCCAAAATAGGAATCATGAAAAACTTGCACAAAAACCACCCAGAAGCAACTACTTAACCACCCTTCAGTCACTGCAACTAAAACCTTAAAGAACTCTCCTGCAACAGAACCTGACAGCATATCAAACTTCCACCTAAAACATTGTGGCCGAGTTGCAATCCAACCTTTTACAGGTATCTTAACCATTCCTGGCTACACAACAAAACTCCTGACATCTGACAGCTCATCAATATAGTACCAGTCCTAAAACCCTCCAAATCATCCTTTTCCTATTACCTAATATCGCTAATGTCTTCAGTATCCAAACCGAAAAACTGATCCACAACAAAAATGAAATGATATCTTGCTCTTGCCTACACAATGTGCCCTTAGACCTAGTCCCTCCAGTACTGTACCACATTACACACAGACATAAACAAAGCATTTGAAATTATATCTCAATTTATACTCACAGGAAAGATAAATGACACCACCCTTCACAAAAGTGACAAAGAATGGTTGTCCAACTTTATAGATGGCTTCCAAGCCACAGGCAATTACAGAAGCTTCACCCGTAGTATCCTCAACCCCAGGGAGCAGTTTTTTCTTCAGCTGTCTTCAATCTCCTATAGAACCTCCTAGTACCTCCTACAGACCTTAATGTGAAGGTCCTTTCATATTCAGATGACTTTACAATCACATCACAGAAATAACAAACATGCAGCACTACATTAAACATTTGGAATAAAGGCTCATCAAGAAAAAAGTGCATCCCTAAAGAGGTCTACAGTCTCCCTTTTAACCCTAGACAGACATGACATGAATTCAACCTATATCCCCTATACTCTCCCAGCTCCTTGAATGGCTGATCACTCCCACTTATCAAAAAAACAATTATTTTAGACATCACAGCAACACATGCATGACATATCATACACATATCACAGACAACATTGAAAAGCATCAGACAAATTAATTGCCCTAAAAAAATAACTGGTATCTGATTTAAACAAATTGATGAATCCTTTAATAACCTCTTCAAGCAATTCTTATGCCCTACACTGAACTGTCTCACTTGCCTTGTTATCATCCATGTCAGAAACACATATAATAGAATTGCTAATCACACAAATCAGACTGTCTGAAAACATGGCTTCTTAGCAACCACAATCACTCAGCACTTATGCAATGAAAAAAGATCATCCCAGTAAAATACCATCTTTCTATGCTCAGCAGTCAGTTCTTTGCAACAGCCTTAGACCTTTCCCATTCAAACCACTCCATTGTGAATCACAAACCCCAAATATAGATGAAAAGCTTACCCCTGTTTCACACTTCAGCAACCCATGCCCACAGATTGCCTTACCCCTAAGAAATGCAACATTGACAAAACACACTCTTTGAATTGACCCAATAGATACTGAATAGTGCAATCCTAACTCCATCTTAAACTTCACTCCAACAGACATGTACCCTTCTGAAACCACACTCCCCGGATACATGCGAGTTACATTTTCTTGTCTTGATACTCTAGACACTATCTATCCCTATAACAGTACAACACTGGTTTAACATATCTTATGATGCTTCATGTATATGATGCAACAGTCTTGATGAGAATGCAGAACATTTACTACTCATTTGCCTTGCACTCATCCCGCAACATTACTACACTTTGTGTCATATGGTCTTATCTGGTCGTCATGGTTGGCTTTCTGAGCATTGTGTGAACCCCATAGAAAATGAAAAGGACTCCAGGGACAGGAAGGTAAGGTAAGATTGTATGATTACATATAACCCCAGGATTCCTTTTATGGGGCTCCTGCTGCTTTAAGGCTGTTGTGCAACAATATATATGGTGATTGAAAAGATGGTGGCATGTACAAAGCATCAGACTGGGGGGGAATATTATGGCTTCAAGAGTGCTATAGGATGTGTGGACAAAGACTGCTTTAAAGAATTTGCGAGAAATACATATAGAAAAAAAGTGTTTGTGGTATTTATGGATCTGTAGAAAGCATAGGTTAGGGTTGAGGGAGATACTTATGGAAGGCACTATAAGTATATGATATGGAAAGAAAGCTACCAGAAGTATTGAGGTGTTTTTATCAAAAGAGTAAGATGTGTGTGTGTGTGTGTAGGTAGAAAAAGAAGAGGATGAGTGGTTCCAGGTAAAGGTGGGTCTGTATCACAGGAGTATGATATCGCACTATCATGTTTGATGTATTTATGGATGAGGTAATGAGGGAGATAAATGCATGGGTTTTGAAGAGAGGTGTGGGTTTACTGTATCAATGGGGCACCTGGAAAGTTAGTGAGTTGCTTTTTGCAGATAACATGGCTTTGGTTTGAGACTCAAGTGAGTAACTGCAAAAGCTGGTATCTATGTTTGAAAGAGTGTGTGAAAAAGGGAATATTTTTTTAAGGTTCTAGTCACAGACAAAAGGATCCTAACGATAAGAGACGGGTAAAACGTTACTAGATAGATTGACAGACACTTTTCCCAGCTCCTCTGCCAACGAGAAAGTCGATAAACAAGAAAGGGTGATTAAGAGTGCAAGGACAGTAGTTAACTCTCCACTTTTTGCCCCCCCAAATCCCACTCCAGAGTCCTTCTTCCATCCTAAATCACTCTGGATATCTAATGTTCCACGGTGAGAAAAGGCAGGACAAGTGAGGCCGTTAATGTAGAAGGGACAGGACAAGTTTGCGGTGCATGTGGAGAGCTTTACTGTAACGGGAGACAGAGAGGCTGGAAGTCCTGAACCTATGATGCGAGATGGTTCCGACTATCACTTCAACACTCCTACGTCAGGAAGGTTGTACTTCCCTGAGGGCGGCTACTATCTACAACTTACTGCTA
>JAUUDY010197184.1:0-12879 GCA_032361765.1 Panulirus inflatus
GTCAAAACAGGTGTATGAAAAAAAAAATGAGAGTAATTATCAAATACAGACCCCATCTAAAGAGAGATTTGTTGTTTGAGTTTAAACCTCCTACAACTCAGGAAGTATGGGCCCTATGCTCTAGGGTGGCCCACTGGTAGTGAGGAATCTAAGCACTAGGGCTAGGGGATTGGGCTTGTGTTATTTCACTCGGCCACCACAAGAGCCAGGCTCCCTCTGTAGCCCCAAAATCATCAAATAATTTTCTTCCTTAGGTTTCCTTTCTAGTCAAGAAAAAAAAAACCTCTTCATACTGTATGAGATTAACAAATACTCTAACAATAAGCAAGTATAACTTTTTGAGCAGTGACATGACATTACAAGTGAAATATTCCCCATCTGCTCTCATTTGCCCATGCTGTATTCTGACACTCTGTTGATGCCAGTTTGTTAAAAACCAATGTCACTGCCTGACCTATGTGCATTACTCAGTGTTTTTTGCTTATTCTCTGCTATGTGGTATGAAGATTTTGCTGAAAATGTCAAAAAGGCTTGCAGATACCCCTTTGGATAAGAGTGAAATAACTGAAATGTTTCTAAATCAAGGTGATCATGATGATAAGAGACGATGAGGATGACTTTGTTAACACATGGTGAAAATGTGTGATGGACTTACTGAAGGACTAAAGCAGCGTGCATTCATAACATAACAAGAAATCTAAGTAAAAAACTCCTGTTAATGAGGCAGATGACTCTGGAGGGAACATTTAAAAAAGCTGTCCAGCAGAATGCCTTCTTATCCCTAGAGGTACCACTTCCTGATCCCTCAACTTCTGATGTTCCTTCTCATGATGATGTCAACAGTGATGTACCCTCCCCCTCAAGTTTCTCAAGCCACATGTAGTTCAAGTATTTGTTGCTGCATTTATCTTCTTTTGTAAGCAAGGATAAATTTTTTTTGGCAAGTGAAAAACATTGTTTTCATGTGAAATCTGAACTTCATCTCCACCTAAAATGCCATGTTTGAGCATAACATTATCAGCAACATTATTGCCCTGAAATTTTTCTCATAGTTAGTTTTCATTACATTTACAGCTGCCTGTAATTACTGTAAATCAAATGCTTATGTTTTTATATTTCAAATAAAACCTAAAAATAAAATACAGGGTACAGTAACCTTTCAAGTAAAACACAGCATCGTAGTTGGAAACTGAAAACCTGCAGTTGTTTGTTGTTCTGCTGCTTAGTTACCCTAAACACTTTTTTGGTATACCTCAGCTTTCTGATGGTTCAGTGTCACACAGACTTTGTTTCACGTGCAAAATTATCAAAAATACTGTATAAATTACCTTCAGGCTATGTGTATAAAGTGTATATGAAACATAAATGGATTTTGTGTTTAGATTTGGGTTCCTCACTAAGGTATCTCATTATTTTTTCATAAATATTCGCCATTTCCAGCATTAGCGAGGTAGTACAAAAGAAAAGAGGATTGAGCTTTAGAGGTAATATCCTTACTTGGCCCCCTTCTCTGTTCCCTTTTTTGAAAATTAAAAAATGGGAGGGAAGAATTTCCAGCACCCCACTCCCTCCTCTTTTAGTTGCCTCTTATGATAAGCAGAGGATACGTTGGAAGTATTCTTTCTCCTCTATCCCAAGGGATAATCTCATTATGTAGAGGCAAATATTCCAAAATCTGAAACACTTCTGGTCCCAGGCATTTCGGATAAAGGATTCTCAAACTGTAATTCTAATTGCCAAAATGTCAACATCTGTCTGAATCTCTCTAAATTTTACCTCTACATTAACAAGCACTGGTCCTGAATGGTCTGCATTTTTCTATAAATGTCATCAACCAGGCCATAAACATCCTTAACTGTTCCATCTCTAACACTGCATACTATTCTTTCTACAGCTTTGCTTAATTTCCTCTATGACTCTGTACGATCCCAATCTATGTTCTATTACATCAATCTTCATGCTTTATGTCTGTTGATCAGATGCTGAATTGCTCCTTCTGAACCTTCATGTCCACTATTTTCAAATTGCTCCTTCTGTAGTTCCACACCCATTTCTTTCAGTATATTCTGCATGTGCTATAGTCATTTCCTCTAACTGAACAGCCTCTAAGACATCCAGAAAAGACCCATCTGACCTTACTTTCCAATGAATTATCCTTCTTTCCTCTTGTTATGTATATTCTGAATCTCCTCAGCTAATCAGAATCTTCCTTCATGCCTAGTGACTAACTATGTTTTTCATATCCCCAAGTTCCTCTTTCATCTCATGACACCTTTCATGATACTTAACTTGATTCCTCAACTTCTGTATTTTCACCCGTTTTAATTTCTGATCCTGTTTTTAAATCATTTCAAACAACAATCCTCAACTACTGATCGATGGTGATTCATATTTTATCTCTCCCTCTTATTTTCTTCATGTAGATTTAATCACAACTGCCTTGTCTTGATACTTCCCCATACTTGATTCCATTTCTGACTAATATACAACTGAAAAAATGAGAAAATTGAAAAACTTTAGTGTCTGATGTTTATCTCAGACTGTCTCTGCTGGTCTGGCTGTCTGGACTAAATTCCTAACTTTCCATAATTACTCTCTATCTTCTTGACTCAGGCAATGCTAAAAGTCCTAAATCATTTCTCAAAATACTAAGAATAATAGTAATACAGCTTACTGGCAAAGAAATAGGATCCATCAAAGGAATGTTTTGAACAATCAGTAATATCTTTTTGTTGTACATACTATAGCATCTATCCTTTGTAAACATTTATGCTTCTTTAAATAATTCCTAGAAACAGTTGCTCACTCTCCCCATATCATCCACTCACATCATCTATTGCTTAGACATCTTTTAAATATACAATATTTCAAAATTTTGGTTAAATGAAGTTGGAAACACTGGACATTAGATCTAAAACCTATGATCTTTGCACTCCCAACTGTTATTAAACTCCTAAAAATTTATACAATCAGACAACATCCTACAGATATATACTTCTGGGTCCATTTCACACTCCACTCCAACCCCACTCCTTACTTGTACATGATAGGCCTGCCGAAATGCAGACCTAAAATCTTCAACATAATTATAGCTTGCAGTCTTGGGTGCTTTAATTAGTTTTGAAATAAATAAAACAATTTCTGGGGTGTCAAGACTGAAATTTTGGTGTAAATAGTTATTGGTTCAGTAAATAAAGTCATATCAGAGTAAATAACACAAAAAGCATGTACAAAAAAATTTGCAATACAAAAAATATGTAACACATAAAGCACATGCATGCACAGTGTGAAATCACATTTCATAAATCATAAGTTGTTTGATGTGATTAATTAGAGTATACAAAAGGCAATTACACTTTAAAAGACCCATAATTATCATAGACTCACACAGATGAACATGCATGCTGCCAGCATGCCCTATTGACTCAACACCCTCCCACACCAACACACTATTTCCTGTGTGGTGAGGTAGCGACAGGAACGGATGAAGGCAAGCAAGTATGTATATGTGTATATATGTATATGTCTGTGTATGTGTATGTATATGTATGTATGTATATGTGCATGTATGGGCATTTATGTATATATTTATGTGTATATGAGTGGCTGGGCCATTCTTCATCTGTTTCCTGGCGCTACCTCACTGACGTGGGAAACGGTGATCAAGTAAAATAATAAATAGAATATTATTTGTAGTAGTAGTAGAAGTATAGTATTAGTTTTAGTATTATTATATAACTTATGAATTACTTGGGGGTGCCTCAGCCAAATGAATCTTCATATATGTACTGCAGGCAGTTGTAGACCTGAAGGTGTTATAGTTGGAAAGATAATTTTTTCCCTGTTGCAAGTCAGTCTTCATATGTCTTAACAATTGACTGCTGAAGAATAGTTTTACCTTGCTTTGGTGCCCATGTAACTATATAATCTCTAACTTGTTCTCTGCTGAGAGTTATGATCATTACAGTACCATACAGTTATCACTCTTGAAACAGCTAAATTTTTATAGTGGTTAAAACAAATATTGCACCTTTACATATAAAGTTGCTATTTCTTTACAAGATTATAAGCAAGACTTCTTTGATTTATACAGTTACATACCCTGTTTGAATTTTATGCAGACAGATGTATATTTCCTTTTGTTAGTGAATGTCATAGTTCTAATGAGTGACACTGTACAGTGTCATGATCTTTTGGGTTCATATAGGATTTGTTTGTATAATTTGTACATCCTTCAATATGTTTCACATTTGTGGCTTATTTTGCAGTAATAGAATTATTCTATTACTGAACAGATTATCTGTGTTCATTTGAATTACAGTACCATGTAAACTCAATAATCCTTGCTTCACTGTACTTCTAAGATTAAAACTGATCGCATAACACCTTACAAATGGAAAGCAGAAAATTTTGAAAATTTTACATGACTAGTATCATCAAGATATGCTTAATGGAGTAGTGATGAAGGTATGACTGAATATTTTAAGATGTATTTTTTAAAATGGTAACCAACCAAGGGAAACTACTAATTTTGAAATGGATAATCATGATTTGACCATAGGTATGACACACCAAGTTCGAGAATACAAAAGACCTTGAAGTAAGATTGTGGACTAGAGGAGACCTAAGAAAGAAACCTCTTTAGGAAAGTTATGTCAAAAATAGTTGTTTTCATTTATGTAATATTAATATAATACTACCTGCCTGGGTATTGGGAAGGTTAGTGATGGCTGTGTAGTGAACCAGCACTTTATTGGTTGTCAAGTTGCACTCTTCTGACTCAGGTAGCTGTCTTTTCTTTATGCCTCACCCACATGTGGACTACTGGCAATCTGTCCACAAACATTCTATCTATCCTTGTCATACATAACACTTGGCAGCACTTAACTCACTCTACTCATTTTCTGTAAATCTAGATTCTCCTGTGGTGAGCACTGTGTGCTAGCCCTGCCTTTTGGCAAAATGGTTGAAGCAGTAGATAGAAGTAGTAAGCAGGAGGATTAATTAGAAACATTAGGTAGTAGCAGTAGTAGGTAGGGACATAAGGCAAGAGCAGTAGGTAGAATTAGTTGGGAGAAACATTTGGTAGGAGCCTTCACAAACACTGCATTAGAGCTGACCACTCAGTGGCTTGTTAAGTGTGAGGCACTAAAGTCTTAGAAGTGACACTGGAGTTCTCAAGTTAGGGAGACTCTGTTGCCATGGCCTTCCCTTTGAGGGAGTTCCAGTTGGGAACAGGCATCAGAGATGTTGATAGATAAATAATATTCATATTGTGTGACATTTTTCTTCCACCCTAGTGCTTTTATGGGAATTCTTGGCCAGGTGGTCTGATTGTCACTTATCATAGTTTCTTATGATATATTACTAATGTGTTTGGGATGTTTTTATTATTATTTCTCATAGGTAACTGAACAGCGGATGACCATCCGAACACTACAGGAGGCATTAGTAGCAAGTAAAAGATCCTGTGATGACCTACGCTCACGCCTGGATAATGATGTGAGTGCTGGCATGTTGCACCATTGCCTTCCCCCACAGATATATGATAGTAGCAATAACCCTCCTGCCAGCAACCCCAGTGTGACTAAAAGCATCCCTTTGGACAGTTCAAGTCCACAGTCTTCGAGTGAATTACCAAGTGCATGCTTGGATTGCACTAGTGCTCCTGTTAACTCTTTTTATCCTAACCTTACTGTGAGTGCCAACTGTTATATGCCAGAGATGCCACTGATTAGTGACTCCATTTCACACTCAAGAACTCAGCAGCATAGTTCCTTACAGCCTGTAGAAAGATACAGTAGTAATACTACCACAGAAAGTATGGTACCTGATGTTAGACCCACTTATCAGTTTGCCAAAGAGATTGTAGGTCAAAACACCTCATGTGCCATAACTCCAGATGTGTTGTCATCTTGCAGTGGCAGCTCTTTTTTACTGAATTCCTCATCATGTCCAAGTAATCAGGATTCGAACAGCATACCCAATGATCCCCCAAATATTGTCAGTGAACAAGACACTTTAGGTATTGGCATTGTTACTGATGGACTTCAGAATCAAGTTCATACAGGCCAGGTTTATGATGTATAGATGTGTTTTGCAATCAGCAGAAGCTTCAGGTTATGCATGAATGTTTGCAGCTTATTCATTTAGAGAATTTCATATGACTGAAACACTCTTTGATTGCATATTTTTACAAATTTTACAGTTGGAGTGATTATGGAAATATGTGGTATTAGAGTACTACATTGTATTTCATAGCTTATAAACAGATAAGTATATTTGCCCTTCAAATTGGTTGTGATAATGGGTCTCACTTTAAAGAGTGTTGTGAATACACCATCTTTCCTACTTAAATTATGGAAATATTTGTGTGCCATCATGAAGTACCTTATGTTGAGATATTGTCTTCATGCTTCTAGTCATAACAGGCTGTACTCTTGCTGAATTCCATACATCCTTATACCTGAGTAGCAAAATTGCTTAAGTATTGAAATGCACTCTGTATTGCATTGTAACTGAATGCAGTAGAACCTCATAAACATTAGATACAAATTTGTAGAACCAATGTTGAATTAATTTTGACAGTTAAAAATTTTCCTAAGTTCAAATATATTCATTCTGACTCTGGACTTTCAGTTTGTTTACTATTGGCAGTCTGTCACATGAATTATTGAGAATGCTCTTTTAACTGAATTTGGTGATTGTTGAAATAATCAGATTGATTATTTAGGTTCACCTGAATAATGTTTGTATTTACTTCGTCTCATAGAATGGTTTGATATGGCTCACAGATGTTCACTGAATAATAACTTGTTTGCCAAATATGTAGATCTTTTACACATATATGTTGAGGTCCTATTGAAGTTACAGTGTACCGTTATATTCGCTCTGAATACATTTACCAGGATTATCGAACAATTGATAATCAGTTTTTGCCAAAGTGAAGTACAGATCATTTGTATAATTACTACAAATTCTTTATTGTAATGATTAGCAGTTTTAATAGTTTTAACTTTGTTTTGTTTCATTGCAGTTTTAAGTCAATATAATTAGTAGATTATTCACTATTTGATGAAATACTTGTAAAGTGAAATATTTAAGCTTAGAAATTATTTTATCACATTCTTTATTATGAAGCATATGAAAGTGGATATATTTTTTTTCATCTACAATGCCATGACTTGTAAAATCAATAAATAAGATGTGGAGAAAACTCATTTCCATATCCTTTTTATCAATTATATTGTAAAACACAAAGCTTGTTGTAGAGCTTGCCATGTTTTTTCTTTTATTTGGTTTTTAAAGTACTAAAGATTGATTGGAAACATTTTGTACAATGGAATTGTTATTGTAAAAATATGTATAGCCAGCTGAAGTGACAGATGAATAGATATTCCTGTGTATACCCATTTTGTTTGAATGTTCTTCATAACTGAATGATTGCCTGAGCAATTTACTGCATAACTAACATATAAATAGGTATTAATTTTCATAAAAAATATGTGACTGTGTTGATGCTTACTATGTGGGGTACATTTCAACCAAGGATAAAGTACCAGATTATCCAATCTGTAGTCATCCACAATGTGGATGTCTACCAGAATTTATAAACGATTTGTATTTGATAATTGCAAGCCATGGTAGTCAGCATAAAGGACCCAAAATGTTTCACCTTAAGGTGTTATGCTGCAGTTTATTGGATTTGAGAAAGATTTTTGCATCAGAGATTGTATCCTTTCTACTATAAGTAAGAAATGTTTTTACTTCGTAGGTCAGTCAATAAGATTTTGAAGCTAAGGAGACTAAAATTTATTTGAAATCTGCCCCAAATTGAAAACTTCTAATGTCTGCATTTCCACTTATTGCTTTGTGCTTTGGATTTCTGCAACTCAGGGATTTGAACTGTGTGCTGATATTTGTAAGTTACAGTATGAGGTAAGTGTTTCAAGATTTTTGTATTGCAGAACAATGAGGATCTATTCTTTTGTAAGTAAAACAAAGTACAGTACATTTATAACGTACTGTAATAATGTAGAACTAAATGAAAATTTAAATTTTTTAAAGTACCCATTTGTTGTTAATATTTTGAAGTGGCTGAAAGAAAATCAATCCTCATTGCAACATATGTCAATTTCACATTATTGTTATAAAATAATTTTATGTTTTAAGGATTTTAGTTACCTGAATTACTGATCATTTGGAAATAGCAATTGCAAGGTCTAGGCGTGAATTAACTCAATTAAACAGTATATTTTGACAGGCTTTAAAAGGTTTGAAAGTAGGAAGTTGTAGTATCATCTGGTCTATTGTGTAAAACATTGAAGACATTTAGAAAGAGACAACATGTACCTACAAAGTACAACTCTTATTCAAAGGAAAAGGTGCTAAGGATGCATGTAGCATGTATAGGGGAATAAGTCTGTTAATTATCCCTGGAAAAGTGTATACAAGAGTGTTTGTTGAGAGAGTGATGGATATGATATAATGCTGAATAAGTGAGGAGCAAATGGGTTTTAGGAAAGTTAAGGGATTTATTGATCAGATTTTTGCAGAGAAAGTGACTGGAAAAGTATCTAGCAAAAGGTAAGAAGCTGTATGCTGTATGTTTTAAGGGATGTGTTAACGATATATGGGGTAGGTTGACAATTGATGGATGGAGTGAAAGCCTTTTATAGAGGAGCAACTGCATATGCAAGAGCAAAAGAGTCAAACGAAAGTTTCAGTATACATGTGGGTGTGAGGCAGAGCTGTGTGATGTCACCATGACTTTTTAACATATTTATGGATGGAGTGATAAGAGAGAGAAAAGCAAAACTAGGGAAGAGGGGTGTAGAGATGGAGTGTGGTGGTGAGGTATGATGGCCAGTGACAAGCCTGTTTGTGGATGATACTGTGTTGGTTCCTATGAGTGAAGAGGTGTTGCAGGAGGTTGTATGTATGTTTTATGATGTAAGTGGAAGCAGTTGAAGGTAAATGTGAGTTAAAGTAAAGTAATGGTGTTTGAAAGGAAACAGAGTGAAAGTATATATTTTTGTAAAGCCTTATAGAGTGAGAGAAAAAATGTACTAAATTGTGTTATAGATATGGTGGGGAAGGGGAATAAACACTGGAAGGTATGACAAAACTTAAGTATTTGAAAGGTATCTTGGATAAGTTTGGTTATATGGAAAGAGAGAGATAAGGGACAGAGCAGTACAGGATAGAAGAGCCACTGTGTCCCTTAATTGAATATTGAAGGGTAGAAATGTAAGTATGGCAGTGAAGAAAGGATTTAGGGACAGCATAGTTCTCCCAGTCCTGAACTATGCAGCCAAAGCATGGAGATGGGATGAGTCACAGAGGTCAAGAATCCAGACTTAGGAAATGAATTCTTTGAAAGTAGCATGTAGTATAATTAGATGGAATGAAGAAAGTAGTGAGGGATGCTTGAGTGATTTGGCTTGCCAGGGAATACAAAAGGAAATGAATTATGGAGTGGTAGAGTAGGTGAAATGTAATACTTTGAGGTGGTTTGGGCATGTGGAAAGAATGCAAGATAGGGAGTTCACAAGGAGGGCGTAAGATAGTATGATTAAAGGGGTTGGTGCGAGAGATGCTCTACAGAAAATATCAAGAAATTAAGGAATGCAGGGATATTTAGTAGAGAAGATAGGATACAACAGCTTGACAATATTTAAAAGGTAAAAAGAAAGTCAGGCAAATGAGTGTAGTTAAATAAGTAAGGATTGACATTGAAGAAAATGAAAAGAAGACAAGGCAAATTGACCTCAAAAATTTTTATATGTATTTTTAAGAAACAGATTATAAATAGAAGAACAAACAGTAAAATTGGAAGACTCACAGATAACATTTGTTGTATTGAAAAAGTTTCAGAATGTAATTACTAAATCTATGTTAACTCCAACAGATAATGTGGAATACATAGAGATTCTTAGATTAGTTATAAGTTGATGTAGGAAGTTGTAACATAGCCTTGATGACATCTCTTTCTACATACCTGAGTAAAAAAAAAAAAAAAAACTACTTTAGGTTTGAATATTTGTTGGAAGAAGGATCTGTACTATGGAAGTGGAAGAGAGCAAATTTAAAGCCAAGCCTGTTATTAAGAGTGGTAGCAAGGACACTGCTCTAAAGTACAAACAGATTAGTATTACTGACATGCACAATTCGTAAACTATTGTAGAAGATAAACAAGAGGGAAATGGATGAACTCTTGCAAGGAGAAACCACTACCATGAGAAAAGATGTCTTGTGTTCATGATTTTCTAGACATTTCTAGCAATGAGTGCTAACAAAAAGCAAACAGGTAGGTGGGTGGCTGTATGTTTTTGGACTGCATGAAAATATTTGAATCTGCACCACGAAGAAGGTTAGTTAAACTTATATTCCAGGCAGATATATAAAAAAAGGATTCTGTGGTTCACTGAAAATTACCACAGGAGATGGGTATACAAATCACCTGTCAAAGGTGCTTTTTAAGACCAGGTAAACTAGTCTTGGAGTAATTAGTGGTGTAGTACATTCCTTTAGCAACAGAAAGGTTGACTTAACAATTTAGGCAATGATGAAGTAAATGCAGGGAGCATAAGAAAGTTTAAAAGCATACAAAAGGATTAAGAGGTGGAGCACTGCAAGGTACAACAAGTTAAGTACCAGTAGGTAATTACACATTCTAATGTATGCACAAGAGATTGTAGAGGTGGATAAGGGAAATCAAACCTGGTACTAGTATTACTAAAGTCATTATTAAAGTTACCTAGAGGATAGATAAGTATTTAGAATTTCCCAGGATAAGTAGTGGCAGGACAGAGGAGGGCATTTGGCTCATTTGGTAAGAGAAAACCAAGAATTGCAGGTGCCACTAATGGATGAAGATTACTTGAGTTATTATAAAATGTGGAGAGTAACAGTAAGTAAAGCGTGACAAATTTCAAGTAACCCATCAGGTTACTGTTCTCCACACCCATCAATAAGTTTCATGTAGGCCAAATCAGGAAAATATGTGGAATATTATTTCAGTCCTTAAAATCAAAAATTATACTTTATCTATCTGACAAGGCTGAGAGAATATAAATTGGCCCATTCATCAACAACTCATCTCAACCATTTACTTTGTATTCAAGGAACCAATGGGACTGTGACCAGTTTACTTTTTCAAGCTGCAACACAGATGAGATTGTAGTGCAATTAAGAAGTCTACAGTGTACTTTATGGGAAAGGGGGAGAGAATTGGTCCTTACACAGCTTTTAGGAATTCCTTATTCATAGTGTAGTTAATGACATCTTAGAATTTCAGTAGCCTATGTTACCTTTAAAGATATCATTGCATGAAGATCAGGATATAATTAGATACATCAGCTTCTCATATGGGGGTGGGTGTAGGCTTACATAATAGGCTACCCTTGCCAGTGAGACAATATGTCCATCTCCGTATGGGTATATACTCAAAAGTAATAATTAAGCCTTTTTCATATCATTCAGTATTCAGTCTCCCCAGTATCCTTTCTAAGGTTCAGACAGTGGTAATACTCTTTTAATGTGTTTATTGAATCATATGTCCCTGCATAACAGGTATGTACACGGGAGTCGGAAACTGAGCGGCTGGAGCAGGATCTGAAGGAGGCACAAACCATGCATCACCGCACATTCACACAGGTAATGGATTGGGAGAGCCTGCAGCAATACATCTGGGTCATCTGTCTCTCTCTTATTCACTCTAACAAAACTTAGTTTGTTGTGTTTATGAGGACTTGGTCTGCGTGTTACAGCATTTACATTGATGATTGTGTGGGCTTTCTGTGATGAATGTTTTATGACATTTATGGTATATACAAAGACATTTACTGTGGTCAATATTTGTGTAAAGACAATTACTTCATGTAGATTGTGTGAAGATTTTTTGCTTTGTGTGTAGCTGATGTAGATTGTGTGAGGATTTTTCTTTTGTGTGTGTGTGGCTAATGTGTGCAGACAAAGTGTATAGTGTGCTTAGTAAGTAGTTGAGGATATTTAATTAGCTATGCATGTGTGGGGATACTTGATTTTGTTTGATGTTTGTGAGGGTATTTATAGCATTTGACTTCTGTATGAAGATTTTTGGACTGATGATGTCTGTTGGAACATTTAGTGCATCTAATGTATTTTACACCCTAGCCATGGTAACATGTAAAGATTTTACTGCTTGTGAGGGTTACATAGGAACATTTATTGCAGTTGGTCATATGCTTGGGGACTTTGGCTGAGTTTGGCGTAGAAAACTGTGGACAATAATGTACAGTGTCTGGTTTGACCTCATGGATTTCCCAACTGGTTACCTCCCATTCTCATAGATTACAGGGCAAGGTATAAATCAACCTTTCCAGAACTGACCAGAAAGTTATATAACCAGCAGACCTAAGTGTTGACCCTTTGATCACAACAGTATGATTGGGGGTCAGATCAAAGGTCCCACCATTCCCAATGTTTGTAATGCCATGCTCAAGGGTCATAAATTATGGTCAAGTATCGTACCAGTGTGCTCTACTGGTTAGATTGGATGTATGTAAAAATTTTATAATTTGTTTGTGCTGGACAGCTGGTGGAGAGTGGTGCACGTGGGGAGGTGTTGCAGGAGGAGAATCGTGCCCTCAGCAGGCGTGTAGCCACACTGCAGGATGACCTCAAGCATGCCCATAAGCAGGAAGCTCGTCAGACCCACTACTGGAAAGCTCAGGCAGAGGAGGCCACCAGCAAGATGACAAAGGCACAGAAGAAATTAGACGGTAGTGGCTACCGTCAAACTTGCCTCTGTTTCCCTCCGGCCCTGTCCAGGTCTGTCTCTGCTTCCATCTACCCCCTCTAGACCTGCTTCTGCTGTCGTTTACCCCCGTCTAGTCC
>JAUUDY010197294.1:0-22042 GCA_032361765.1 Panulirus inflatus
GTAATAAGTACATCATCAGGGGAGATACAAGAAAGAAATATACCAGTCAGTTGATATACAACAAAGAGACGTAGCTAGGACGCCATTTGGTAAACAAGTCACTTGTTTACCAAATGGTGTTCTAGCTACATCTCTTCGTTGCATATCAACCGACTGTTATTTTTCATTCTTGTATCTCCCCTGGTGATGTGACAATTACACGAAAGTGCGCTTGGAAACTTATTGTGTTTCATTTTTCCCCGTAGACTCATAGGAATATATGTGTATATGAGTGGATGGGCCATTCTTCGTCTGTTTCCTGACCCTACCTAGCTTGACACAGGAAACATCAATTAAGTACAATGATAAATATAAATAAAGTCTGGTAAGTATACTAGGAAAAATGTATGCAAGAATATCAATTGACAGAGGATGGAAGTGACTGAATGCAGAATAAGCGAAGAGCAAGGGGGTTTTAGGAAAGCAGGGGATGTGTGGATCAGATTTTTGTAGTAAAGATGACCATGGAAAGGTATTTAGTGAAAGGTAAGAAGCTGTATAAAGCTTTTATGGATCTGGAGAAATCGTATGACAGAATCGAGTGGAATGCTTTGTGGGATGTGTTAGGGATATATAGTATAGGAAGACAACTGGTGGATGGTGTAAAAGCCTTCTATAAAGGAGCAAAGGCATGTGTAAGAGTGGATGGAATGCTCAGCAAATGTTTTGGGATACATGTAAGTGTGAGGCAAGGCTATGTGATGTCACTGTGGGTTTTTCATATATATATATGGGTGGAATGCGAGGGAGGCACATAAGGACAGGGAAAAGTGGAGACTCTTTTGCTGTGGCCATCCCTTGATGGGAGTTCCCAGAGGGAACGGATGTTGAGATATAGATAGATAGATTCTATGAAACTGTTCATCAATATTTGTTAAATGGCTTCCTTTGACTACTAAAGCAAAAGTGTATATACCATACCAAATATTCCTGTTCCTAAAAATGTTTTATCCATCAAAACTGCACAGACAATATTCTTGCTGTTAAAAACGTTTTACTCATCAAACTGTCCTGCACAGACAAATGAAAAACTTATCAATTATAATTAATAATGAACAAAAACAAAAAACACTAAGCTTTTAAAACAAGAGATTTTTTTGTTCACCTTAAAATTAGACACACATGCCCCACTGTCACAAAGAAATTCATCCTCTTGACAGGCAGGTTCCTCAAAGTCCAATGGGCTTGGTGTTGTAGATGGTTCACAATTGAGTTCATCACTTCCATCACCACAGTCATCACGAGTATTACATATCAGCCAACTGGCAAATAAAAAAGTTTTAAGTAGCAGAGGTTTATCAAAAACTAAAGAGAACTTTCTTAGCAATCAATAACAAAATGGTACAATCAATTGATACACTTTAGTCAATACACAGTATCACTTTCCAGTATAAGCAAATCAGACCTTGCTCAGCTTTTCCACACATCAAGCATATTTAACATATTCATGGACAGATAATACAACATTCAATGTTTCATTGCTAGGCATTCTAAGAATTTAAAAAACTTGTGAAATTATTTCTGTTTCTTTTAAAATGCTGAATAAAAAAACTCAATCAAAACATAGCTGGCTGTCTTGTCACTAAGCAAGATAGAAACACTGTAATCTATTACACTAGCACAGTATATATCTGACTGTCAGTCAATACCTTTACTATTGTATTTTACTGATGGGTAAACAGACAACAAAAGACATAGTACATTATCAGTAGGTATACTGAATGATGGGAAACATATAACTCAAATGAATGTGCTGTGTAAGAATAAAGGCTAACAGAAAATGTAAGCAATGAAATGAAGTCCTGAAGAGACTACCTTGGGATAATCCTTTTCATATGGCCATATCATACTAGAGATCTAAAATTTTATCAATCAATTCTTCCTTTAAACTACATTTCAGTTTAACCTCATTTCTTTCTGTCTACTCTTCCTCACTTTAAATTAAGCACTGATGTATCCCTAACATTTTGTAATGGCCAACCTGGAGATCACTCATGTACCTGAGGGTAGGCAGAACCATGCCCCTAAAACACTCCCATAAACTTGTGGTCTTGCATCCTTTCTACTAATTAGTTTCTTTCAAGTAACATCAGTTCTCTCTCCCATTTCAGACTTATCTCTAGTATCTCAGCCCCCTTTCCGACATCCTCACTTGGTGTTGGCTAAATCTCTGAAATCTGAAACACCCTAATGACTTTACCACCTGACAAAATTTCACATTCTGACTCACATTTCTCATGTTTGTAACATATTCCACAGTTGGTTTCCGTTTAATATCTAATGCTTTCTTTCAGTCTTAATCTGCATTTCCACTTTTCTAGTATACTTCAACTACCATTTCCTAGGTAAAGATTCAATTTACAAAATTGCCTTTTACAAACTTCCTCTTTCTGTCACTTTAGAACATTTCAGCAGTGCATTAATTCTGATAAACCTATCACATGCCAAACCTTTTGTCTGTCTACCCTCATCAATTCTACTCCATATTCCATGGGGTAGATCAGGTACATAAAGCCTCTCAGATCATTCATACAAATCCTCAACCCATGCTCAATGTGCTAAAGTGAATTATATTATGAACTTTTACACTTTTTTAACTTTGTGTACACAGTCAATTCCTTAAGAGAGAACAAATTCTCCATCAAAACTATCTCTTCACACTGCAACAAATCCTAAATCATCCCTCTAGCACTTTCATCTGAAATATTCAATGCTCAAACTTAATCCTTTGTCTGAGGCATTAACTCGTGCATCAAACTACGCATTACAGTTTTTAATATCTGCATCAATTTTTTTTACAAAAAATTTGTATGGGCTTTATGAATTACTATGAATTTGCATAGGTTTCCTGTACTATTCTGTACTGCAGTCCAATATTCTAGCAAGTTTGGCCTGAAGTGCTATAATGTTATTCATGGTTCTTTTTGTATACATAAAGAAAAAAAGAAGAAGAACTTTACAATCATTGATTAAAAAATGTTCATCTCATTCTCATTTTCCCTCCAATACTTATGTAGGAAACAAGAATATCCATTTTGCTTTAAATACTTCATATTCTGGGGTCTTGTAGGAAATATCTAAGTAAATGATGCAATCTTATGGATGAACAACAAACTGACCTCTCCAAGTCAGTTACTCTTCTACTCTTTGTAAATTACTTTAATTCTTCACTTACCCATCTATACATCGACCATTTGTGCACTTGAAGTTCCTGTCTACAGGGCAACTTATTTCGGTGCAGTTGTTTTCATCGTGTCCATCATCACAACCATCCATTACGCCATTACAAACCTAATATGATTAAAAAGATAATACAAAATGATGATCAACAATACATGATAGTATTTTCCATTAATGTCTAATCATTATAAAAATATATATCAGGAAGGAATTATTCAACATCAGTAGTTCACTTTCCTTACATACAGTTTAACCTATACTGCATGGTTACAAGCTCCTTGGCTATACAAACTAGACAACTCTCTTAATAAAATGAACACAATACATGTTATCATCCTATTGCATTTATCAGTCAGATTACTGAGGATTTCTACCTATTACTTTATCTGATTAAACCACATGATTTGGAAAAGAATTCAATGCTATTCATCTTGGCTTCAGTTCTCTCCTAACTTTTGAAATACCAGCCATTCACATGATGGCACCTTACAAGCCATTACATGGGCTTGTATAACAAAAGATTTCTTTGCTGTTGGGTATCAACTGCATAAACTAGATTTCACAAAATGCCATAGGAAATGAGGTTGTTTTACTAAAACCAACTTAAGTATCATCATAAAACTGCTCTACCTCTGCGAGTTTACATTATGTTCATTATACATGACAATTAAGTAGTAGATGCAAGTAAAACTGGCCATTTCTTCATCTGTTCCTGGTGCTACCTCACTTCCACGAGGCGAATAGCTATGAAATGAAAAGAAATTATGTTGTACGACAGGAAGCAAAGAGGTTTGAGCCTCCCAGTTCCAATCTAGGTCGATTATCAAAATATCTAAAATTTTCAATCTTCCACTTCCAATTGCATTTTCACTAACAGAACAATAATCCTCTTACTCTTTCTGACACACAGAGCTTGACTATTTATCAATATACTTAAAGTTTTCAACCTTTCCAGTAAAGGTTGTTGCCCATGAAGCTGAAGGTTTTTCAACCTTCTAATTCCAAATATGCCATTTCAAACATATGCTGTGCTTCCATTTTCCTAATGTTGTGCTTTAACCTTGATCCAAAATCATATAAAAAAATCCCAATCATAATAGTCTTCCAATTATGGATATTACTTCATATCGAAAAATCTCAGAACACATAAGCCTTCTGGTTTTGGTATAACTCCTGGTTGATGAGTACCCAGAGCACAGGTGCACAGGAATAACAGTCAGCACCACAAAGTCTATGGCAATGGTATCCTGATGCTACTTTGCCCTTGTGGAAATGGTGCACAAATATGAAAGATGTGGTGAGTTTATTTAATACAGGTTTACCTATAAATGTATCAATCATCTTTACCTAAATTCACAGGAATGGTAGGGGATGTGTGGATCAGGTGTTTCCCTTGAAGAATTTGTGTGATAACTACCTATAGAAAGATTTTGAGAAAGCATATGACAGGGATGATAGAGATGCCTTGTGGAAGATGTGACAAATATATGGTGTGGAAGGAAGCTGCTAGAAGTGGGAGTCTTTATCTTGAGATGAAGACATGTGTAAGTAGGAAGGATTAGGGTGAGTGATTCCAGGTGAAGGTGGGTATATGTCAAAGGTGTGTGAAGTCACCATGGCTATTCAATCTGTTTATGGAACTGGTGGTGAGGGAGGTAAATGCAAGGGTCCTGGAGAGAGAAGCAGGTCTATAGTATGTGGGTGGCATATGACACAGCCTTAGCAAAAGACTCAAGTGAGAAACTGCTGAAGCTGGCATAAGAGTCTGAGACAGTGTGAATAAAGGAAGTCAGGAGTCAATGTGTAAAAAAAAAAACCTGCAAGGTTTAAAAAGGGGAAGAGATAAGTTGGTTAGTGTGGTTTGAATTAAGAAAATTTGGAAGAAGTGGTGTTTTAGATACCTAGGAATGGACTCAGCAGTAAAAAGAAGTATAGGAGCTGAAGTGAATCATAAGGTGGGCAAGGGGTCCTAAAGGGCATGATGTGGGGAAGATTGACTGTGTAAGGAATGACAGTGTAAGAGAAAGGTGTGGCAGTAAGATGGATATGAATGAGAGAGATGACTGGGGTGTGGTAAAGTGGTTTGGATACAAGGAAAGGATAAGTAAAAGAAGACTTACTAGAAGGTTTCTCTATCACAAGTGGAGGGAGCAAGAAGGTACAGAATACTGACTTGAAGATGGAAGGGTGGAATGAAAGAGGCCTTAAGTTATCAGGACCTGAACATGCTGGGGGTGTGCATGGGGTAGAGCAAATTGGGTAATGTGATATACAGGGGTCAATGTGCTGTCAGTACAGTATATGAAGTGGTGAGGAGAAATCATGGAAAGGTCCATGGGACTTAGCTGTGGATTGGGGCTCTGGTCTCGGTGCTTTACATGTGACAGTTAGAGACTGAATTTTAAAAAATATGGCCATTCTTTGTCTTTTCCTGCCACTACTGTACTTCTCTTGAAACTGGTGTGAAAGGAAAGAAATCTGCATAAGTAAAACAGCACATTCTGGGCAGGTGCAAAGCAAGGGACAAGTGCATATAAAAGTAAGGTGTACTAGTTAAAGACAACAAAGTCCATATTCTGTAAGAATCTACATTGGAATAATGGAAAATGAAATAACAACTTTATGAACAAACAACCTATGTGCAGTACTGTATTTCAAACTTTCATGTCAAATGAATACAAAACCTGGTAGCAAATGTTCTTAAATGAGCTTAGGAAGTTAAATATAGGAAATGGTTCATGTGTATATTTGTTCATGTTTGACATCTGGGGTTATTCATGGTTGAATCTATATTGATGTTGTTTAAGTGAGTAATTCTAAAATTCCCCTCTAGTCAGGGGAAGAATTTACAAACATCCGTGAAATTAATCAATCAAAAATATTATGGAAATAAAAATTAACTTTCAGAAAATACAGATTTAGATAACTATAAAACTAATCATGAAACTACATTATAAGCTGTTAAGAAACTCATGAAAATCAGAAATTCATTTGAAATTCCCTGTGACGAAAAGTGTTATCATTTACGTGATTTCACTGCACATGACATCAAGTGAATTAGGTGCTATGGGATAGTCATGGGCAAGCACTGACCTGTCATTGTTAACTCCTTGTTAACACTTCTCTATGATGACATTTAAAAGGTAGATCCAAACTGTACTGGACAGCCAAATCAATACTGTCTGCTTCTTATTTTTTTTCTGGTGAAAATAAATTATCCAAAAAAGCAAGGTACCATTGATAGACTAAGCAGATGTGTAACTGGTGGGTCAATCATACAGTAAAAGCTTAGATATTTAAGAGGAAGTTGCAATACTTCACGTGAATATTTAAACATGATGCAATACATAAATCAGCAAAGTCATAAGAAAGCTTCTGTACCAAAAAAAGAAAAAAATAATTACTGTCATCATGAAAAGTAGCACTATTGCTTTCAAATGAGCTACATGGTATATGATATGTAAGGAAATCTACAACAAGCAGTACTGCCATACCTCAGTGCAGCTAACTGAGAGGGAACATAAGATTATAACCAAACTACATGCATGCAGCACACATATCTAATTGAAAATTACACAAGCAACTGGAAATTTACTGTCATCATATCTAAATGCAAATTCTTATCAAGAATTCTTCCATACCATTCCTTGAGATATAATTTAAACATGATCACATCTGGCCACAGATATTACCATAATTTGGTCAACTTTGCAAGGATACAGCCTGGTCATCCTATACATGACATTTTGTACTTCAAATCAGAAATTCATGTGCATTTTTTCTCCATGGTAACATAGACAGAAAATAAGCTCCAATACACTGACATTTGATACGATGAACAAACAAATCATTAAGGCTTTCAGTTCTCCTACCAATCAATGTCCCAAGCTATCTAATCTGGATGGAAAGAAGAGGGAGGTAAATACAGATGTCTGGGAGAGAAGTGGACCTATTTCTAACATGTTAACTCAGGGAAGGGGCAGTTACCCATGTACAGACTCCGTCATCAACTAAAAAAAAAAAAAAAGGGCAGTCTGGCCAAGTAAATGTATATGACATTTCTTTATTAGAAAGAACGAAAGGTGTAACGATGTAGCCCACCAGCTGAGGCCCTAATCAAGGCCATCCCATTAACACTAGATACATATATATACCCTACCCTACCCTACCCTATTCACCGATCAACCCCTAGGGGTGGATGAACAGCTGGGTTGACTGTGGATTGGCTGCCACAACCAGGATTACAACCTATGCACTCGACCCTTGGTGGCCTGTGAATGTGTCATGGTCAGGAATGCTAACCGCTACACCATTCAATGTTTCACCAAAACACCTGGTTATCTGGTTCTGGGTGTCATGTAAATATTTTCTTATACATATTCATAGACAATGCAAGTCTTGGAAAGAGGGCAGAGTATGCAGACTGTGAGGGATGAGAGGGCCTGAGAAGCGAGTCAGTTGTTGTTTGCTGATGATATGGCACTGATGGTGGATTCGAGTGAGAAACTGCAAAAGTTGGTGACTGAATTTGGAAGAGTGTGTAAAAGGAGGAAGTTGAGAGTATATGTGAATAAAAGCAAGAAAATTAGATTTAGCTGGGTTGAGGGACAGAACAGCTAAAGTGTGAGACTGAACAGAGAAAACTTGGAAGAAGTGAAGTGTTTAAGATAACTAGGAGTGGACATGGCAGTGAATGGAACAATGGAAGCAGAAGTGAGTCACAGGGTGGGTGAGGGGATGAAGGATCTGGGAGCAGTGAAGAAAGTATGAAAAGACAGCATGTTGTCTGGGAGGCCAAAAATAGTCTGAAGAAATAGTAGTCCCATCAAAATAACGTGGATATAAGGAATGGGCTATAGACAATGCTGTGCAGGGGTAGAGTGTATGTGTTGGAAATGAAAAGTTTGAGGACAGTATGTGATGTGAGGTTTCCTTATATCATATCTTTAACTTTTCATCATATGACTTATTTGTGATTGGTCTATTTTACACTAACTGCTATACAACATATGACCTCACAAATTTTTTCACAATTTGAACACAAGTCTTCAAAATTTTCTGTTTCCTGTTATAAAATACGAGAAATGTATGTAAAAGTAAAGGATACAGACAATAAAAGTGAGCTAATGTATTCATATGGCCGTGGTATATTGCTGAAGTTAACATGTAGATACCACAGGTAACAGTGGCGGAAGAGTGTAGGAAAGTTTTAGGTGTGCATCATTCAAATTTTCTGTTTCCAATTATAAAATAAGAGAAACACATGGAAAATTATAGGATATGTGTGAAAAATAAAACTTATTTCAAGACCGTGATATATCACTGAAGTTAACACTTAGATCCCCAGGAGAGTATCTACATACCATGAGTAATAGGACCTCAGGTCCTAAGATGAGATTTTGCCATGACGCCAGGGATACCGCATTGCGCTTACCATTTGCCTTGTACATTTTGGAGGATATGCATCATTAATTTTCTCTGTTTACCATTACAATTTGTAAGAAATACATACAAATGCAAAAAAGTGAGCTACCTTATGCAGTTAAGCTCAACCCAACTCCAAAGTTTATGATTTCCATCTGAGTCTGGGATACTAATCAAGACATTCATTTACATTCCTAATTATATGATGTATCTACAGAGAAAAGAAATATGCAAGAGATACTGATAAAAATGCATTAAAAAAATTAAGACAACATTACGTGCCAATTTACCTTCTCTCTGTTTATCATTTATACTAATTCCTCAATTCATAGCTGGATGTAACTTGTCATTTTTCTACATTCTATAATCTATGTAACTATATCTCTGATGCTCATTCCCTTCAGGAACTCCCATTAAGGGGGTGGCCACATCAAAAGAGTCTCGACTTATCCCTGTATTTAAATGCTTCCCTTGCATACACCCTTCCATGCATTCTTTCCCCATTTCTCTCCTTCCAGTCTCTTTCACTCTATTTTGCATGTCACAGGTGGTCTTACTCTCACTCCTACCCCTTTAATATTACTATCATACACTCTCTATGTAAACTCCTTGCCTTGCATTCTTTCTAAAAGCCAAAACCATTTCAAAGTATTATGTTATACCCACTCTATCACTCCACAATTCATTCCATTTGAATTCCATGCCATACCAAATCTCTAATACACCTCCTTGTTACTTTCTTCATCTAGTCATACCATATGCCCCTCTCAACTAACTTTCTACAGCCTGGATTCTTGACCTCTGTGACTCTTCTTCTGTTCATGTTTCGGCTGCAGAGGTCAGCCTCAGGAGGATTTTGCTGTCCCTTAGCCCTTTATTCATCTCTGTACTTACACCTCAACATACTCTTCATTATTTTACTAAGGGACCCAATGACTCTTTTACCTCGTACTGCTCTCTACTTTATCCCTCCTTTCATATCACCAAACCTTCCAAAGATAGTTCCCAAAATAGTTAAATTCTGCCACCTATTACAGTCTTTCTCTTCCATATCTCTAACACAGTTTCATATACTTTCTTCTCTCACTCTATAGGGCTTTCCAAAATCTATACTTTCACTCAGCTTCCTTTCTTTTACTATCTTACATATACATATTGGTGTGTTTAGGATTAACCAATCCACAGAGAGTGAGGCATATATGCCCTGGTGATTATATTTTCCGTTCACTGCAATTGAGGCGTATATACCTTGGTTATTTTTCTTTTGTTCATTGCATTTGAGATGTACATATACAGCCTTTAATACTTGTAGTGGTATCCCATGCATTATTCCCAGACACTACAGCCTAAAGTTTTGCCATAAACAGGTCAGTGTGTGTGGGAATGTCAAGGAAGCTTATACGAGATTTGCAAAGTAGCACTGGTTAAAAGACACGTAGCAGACATAATCAATATCTCTCCAGGTTGAGTTTTACATTATTTCATTTAGAAAACTCTCATGTTAAGTTGCATATCATATTTAAAAAACAATGTTTTAGTTACTTGTAATAAAAACCTCCTAGTACATTTAAAAAAATACTATACTTATGAATATCCTACACAAAGAGTGTCCCTGGATATTACAACCACCGAAGTGAAAGGATTAAAGAATTCAATTTCTAACATCAGCCAGGAATTCTTTGCATGGCTTTCACTAACACATAGTGAAAACAAATATCAATAAGTGCACTATGAGGCATAAAAATACGTAAACTGACTGATAATTCTGTCCTTCAGTCTGTTCTCATACAGCTTTGAAAGAATACCATTCTTTTTGTTTATAAATTCCATGCAGTAGAAGTTAAACATGATGGTTTACAAACTACATTTATGGTTGCTTAGCAAACATAATGTTTAAAAAAATCTTTACTCATTTTCATGCATGACATACAGAGAAAGAATAGCACCAGCAGTACCTTATCCATGCTGATACACAGACCGCTTAAGCACTTGAATGGCCGATCAACAGGACAACTCCTTCTGCCACATACCAGTTCATCTGTAGCATCGAGACAGTTATATGAACCATCACACAACATTCTTTCAGCAATGCATATGCCATAATCACATTTGAAAGGGTGAGTTTCAGGGCAGTTATGTACATGGTTACAGTATTCCAAATCTTCATCTTCACCCTCTTCACAATCCTTGAAGACGCCATCACACAGTTTTAATTTGTCAATACACTTTCCACTACGGCACCTATCAGAAAAGAAAGATCTTTTTTTTTAAAAGGACCACTCTAAATATGACTAAATATATAACTGATTTTTCATCATCTCAATGGCAAAATGGAATGTGCATAAAAAAGTTAATGGTAAAGTGCTGTAACAGTCATTAAAAGGCTCTCATTCATAGACTCTGGCCTAAAGGAGATGCAAGAAGATTTATACAGTATATCTCCTTATCTATTTAATCTACCCATCTGTTGTCTTTAATTCTGTTCCCTATACATGGATTGGATCAAGTGCAAACTGCCTCTGAGAGCACTCTCATGCATTTTCAGCTCATGTCTTAGTGTACTTATGTGAAAAATGGGCTTTCACACTTACATAAGTATTTCTTTCTTTTCCAACCTGCATGAGAAGCTGAGATGTAAAAACCCTCTGGCACATACAAAACATTCTACTGCACATGATACAAAAATCCATGTCGGCCTTACCTGAAGTAACTCTAATCCTAATCAATTCACATACTGAATCCATCATATCTTTAACTTTCGCCCTCTCGACCACCTCACTACTGGCAGTAGAGAATGCACAGAACCATGCACAAGCTGAACAATTCTGTGGAGCACTGCTCAAAACTTACTGCTGGCCACGTCCAGGACTTATCAGTGATGACCGCCATGTGTTTGATTTGGCCAAACCATAATTGAAAACCATGCATCTGTCTAATAATTTATCTATGCCACATATCCTTCACACATCTTTTCTATTTTTCTAATACTCATATTACATACATTACCCAACTCTAGTGATCTCACCTTTTAACCTGGACCAGCAGGACCAAGGCTTCTCATCCATACAGCAGCATTTGGACATACACTCCATCATGCAAGCTATTTGTGTACTCTACATTAAATTTTTCCAATTACCAACAATTTAGGCATCTACACTTTCCCCTATAACCATTATGCTAAACACAGGAGGTAAAAAAACCCTATGACTGATACTGGACACTGTTGAAATTCTTATGTCTCTAATGAACCAAGATCCTACATGACTCACAACCAAAGGCTCTGTTGAAGTACCCAGGGTTCCACTTTAGTGTGCTAAAGGTTCTGAGAAGTACACTAAAGCAAACAAATGAGGTAATTGGGAACTTATAACATAAACTAAGGACAGAGCCCTGCTGGGATATGAAGACTGTTTATCTTAAATGAAAAAAAGAGATCCTTATGAAGGTTCCTTTTGATCAAGGTTCCATATCAAACAGCCCAAGATAAGCTCCTGCTACCAGTGAGTGTTGAAAGGACAGAATAACTTATTTGAAGGTATATTACACATGGCTAAAGATGAAAGCTAAGGTTCTGTATCTGGTATATAACCAAATCTGTAGAGAAGTTCATTAAGGAACAGTCCCATAAAGGACCACAAGGATTTTCCTTGATTAAAGATTTTGCAAACTGCTCATCCTAGTAAATTTTCAGTACACTACTCGAGACATGGGAGCCTTGGAAATCAAGATTTGTCTTCACCTCACTTTTTCTGAGGTGATCTTGACTAAAGCATATCAAAGAGACACCTCTGAAAACTACAGTAGCAACAACTAAGATTAGTATGTCTGGAACAGCGAGACCTTAACCTTCCAACTAGATGAACTTATGTCCCAACGCCTTAGGACACTACTTAGTGATATCCTTATGCAAGCATAAAATCAAAACAGCGAGTTAATTACTTGTGGATTAATCTCAAGGATCAGCACCACCAAAAAGCAAAAGTTAGCTTCACCCAAGAGAATACCTTCATAATCCCCTCTGCAAGGTAAACTGACCAGTAATACTGTAAAGATCTATGATTAGTAGCATAATGAAAACACAAAATCCCTATTATGTTAAAACACTTAAAAACACTAAAATCACAGGAAAATATTACTATTATTATTATTATTATCATTATCATACTTAACCACTGTTTTCCACGTCAGTGAGGTAGTGCAAGGAAACAGACGAAGAATGGCCTAACCACCCACATACACATATATATAAATATACATAAACACCCATACACGCAGATATATATACATATACATTTTAATGTATACATACATACACATACACAGACATATACATATACACATGTACATATTCATACTTGCTGCCTTCATCCATTCTCGTCACCACTCCACCACACATGAAATAGCAAGGTAGCACCAGAAAAAGACAAAAAAGGCCACATTTGTTCACACTCAGTCTCTAGCTGTCATGTGCACCTAAAGCACAGCTCCCTATCCACATCCAGGCCACAGACCCCTTCCCACGAGTCCCTTCTAACCTTATGAGGCTCTGCAGCACTCAAGAAGCTAGCCACATCCACAAGTTAGGAACAAAGCTCATAAAATGCAGCAATGTGTGTGTTATATGCAGAAAGTGCAGGGCAATTGAATATTATGTGTTCAGTGTCTCCTTTATGGTATTTGCATCATGGGCATGAAAAGTCTTGAGATGGGCATATGGGTCTTGGCATATGATGAAATGTGTTTGTAGTGCTGTAGTGATGGATGATGTCCAGGGAATATACGTGAGTGTTTTACCTGCATTTGTCTGGAGGGTGTGGTTTATAATAGGAGTTGGAGTTTATAATCGAGTTGGGAGGTCATTTGTTTAGTTCCTGTTGGGTTATTTCAGGGTGTGTGTGTTTTATCAGGTCATTTGGTTAGTCCTTGTTGGGTTATTTCAGGGTGTATATGTTTTGTCGGAGTTACATTTATTGGGGTGGTGAATGATGAAGTGTGATGCACGGGTAAGCTTTTTATTTCTATATGAAGGTTGGTGGTTAGTTAAACAAGGTGGTTGGGTGGGAAGGATCTAGTGTTATTGCATAGAATTGGGTGCCAAGCATGCTGAGGTGGGTATATATTTGGAGTGTTTTTGAGTTTTTCATTGCCAGGCAACCAGTGCTTGTTCTGAGTGCACTATTTCATGTGATTTGCAGCTATGTTATATTTGCTTTTAAAGACAGAACAACTAGCAAGAGAAGCATATCTTAATCCCAGAAGTGAAATACAGCTTTAAGTGAAGCAGATAAACTGTTTGTATTAGATGCTGAGGGATTCTCTTTCTTGTCCAAATATGGTGCCATTTAATGCTCTAAGGGCATTTAATTTGCGTTCCTTTTGTGTTTATGTTACTTGTGTGGGGAGTGACTGTTGTGTGTGCTGTATGTCATACCAGGAATGGTGTTTTGTTCATTGGGAGAAACTGCCCATTCAAAGTTACTGGAGGGTGTTAGCTGTATTCATGTCTGTCTGGGGTTAAAACAATGAATGCAGACTTCCATGGAGCTGCAGACATTCTGTTCTAGGTGAGCCATTGTTCCAACTTTATAATGTAGTGCTGCATGTTTGATGCAACTTCTGTGGAGTCAGGGTGTTGCAATGTGATTCTGAGGTCATCTGCATATGAAAGGAATTCACGTAGAAGTTTCCCTGGGATAATGAAAGGTAGCATGGGAAGAAAGGAAAGAGAATTGGAGAGGGAACTGTTCCTAGGGAAACTCATTGCAGAATAAGTGTTTTAGAGGTGAAACTAAAGTGACTATGGCATGGCAGCCCTCTGTGAAATAGGCCAATCACTTTTTGTCATTATTGTGGAGGATAGTGTCAAATATTTTTTGTGTAAGGCTGTGTTAAGGGCCTGTCAAATGCTTTGTTGATATCTAATGCTATTAGTTCTGTGCAAGAGTAGGGTTATGGTTTGTCAAGTGTATCTAGGATATACTGTGGGAGCTTAGAGTTTAGTGTGGTGGTAGTGTTTAGGTCTGAAGGCATGCTGTGTAGGTGAGAGTGGGATGCTCTGATTTACTCTGTTGAGGATAATTTTTCAGAGACTTTGGATTCTACGGACTGGGATATACTAGGGACTGAAGTGATATAGAGCAGTTGGAGGATGGGTAATTGGGTGGTTTGAATGGTTTCAGGATTGGTATTATATTGGCAAGTTTCCAAATGTTTGGAATATCTTTGTGCAACAGGAGGAGTTAAGGTATCTGTAAAGGATTGGATTGCAAATGGACCATAGCGCTTTACGTGGAAGTATGATAAAACTGGCGGGGCCTGTGGCAGCGTAGTCCTTAAAGGTTTTCATTGCACTGCTTGCATCAGAGGGAGTGAGGAGTGGGTGGGCAGTTGTTCTGAATGGATTTTGAGTAGGTTTTTCATGACTTTCATGTCTTGGGGTGTTACTGGTTTGTGGCATATTTTCGAGTAATGTATCAAGGGTATGTTCCTGTGTGCTTTGAGGGAAAGGTTTTCATTGGAATGAGTCAGAATGCTTCACGAGTGAGGGCTGGAGGGATGCAATAAGAGTGGATTTTCTTTAACATATATCAGAGTTGTCCTAAGAATCCCTTTGATGGAGCTTTTCAAGCTGGGACCACAGGAATGGTGTTACAGGACTCTGCATGTGAAAAGTCATCTTCGGTGAGGTTGTATTATTGTTTGCTGAGAAAAAGGAGTACAGTCTTAACATGAAATTTCTCACTCCAAAGGAGTCTATCATTTCCCTGCTCCTGGTTTGAACATAATCTTGAAGCTGCAAAAGCCCCATATAAGGGGTCCTGCAGTTGTATAACTAATCATAATACATAAGTTTTCTCTTGTTAATCTGGCACCTTGGGGACCTAGGTCACACAGATTGATCAATTTTTCCATACTAACAGGGACTTCAGAATTATCATAAGAAAAATTACTATAGCTATAATCAGAAATATTAACTAAAGACAAACGCAGAATTGCATTGAACAAAAAGGTCCATACTAGGTCCCTTGATCTACAGGGAAATGTGTTCCAAGAAAACAGTATGCAAATCAAATTTGATCATATCAAACATATATTATACAGGAAACATGGGTTATGTTCCGGACTGCTAAACAATTTCAGTATTTTTTAGTAACTGCTGCAAGAAAATCCTGATCATGCTACCCAAGCAATTTGGTGGATGAAAAGGCTCAAAACACATCAAGCCAGCCTGCCTGTTGTGCTGCTGCTGTTATTACATCATATGAATACAAAAATTTCTTTTGTATCTCATTCTCATCCTGTACAATAACTACAAAATTAAAACTGCTTATCAGGAAGCTTTAAGAAGTGAGTGGTAGTCAAGTGTATGTAAAGTGAGTTACTTAATGACCAAAAGTCATGAGATCAGTTTCTTGCCATATACTAGTGACCTACAGTCATGTGACTAACTGTCGTGATGACCAACAGTCTCCCACTTCCAATGAATTTCTCTCATTTCTCAGTTCAGCACTAAATTCATATTCGGTTAGCTGAATAATACATTCATAAACAAGTATTTATTCATATAAGCATTCATTCCCTTGTTACTCACTTATATCACTCATTCACTAAGTATAACCGAGATAATTTGTACAAACTCCTTACTGTGACAGACTCACTCTTACTTGTCAACACTCAGATGGTTTCCAGATACAAGAGCACATAAAGGTGTCTGCAGATATAAAAAATTGGAGTACTTCTGATCATATCTTCATGTCTAATGTACAACACAATCGACAAAAACTGATAATGCAAATATCTTGAAGATGTCTATCAACAGTACAGCAAAAAAAGTTTTTAATTAGCTGTATGATATGTTTGTATAGATAAACGAACAGCGTTCATTAGTCATCAATCAACCATAATGGAGTTCATATGCCTGTCTCAGGTGAACTAAATACTGTACAGTATCTATAACGTATTTGAGTATAGTATATCACTTTTAACACTGAATAAACTTTTAGCATTCATGTTTATCAGAAATTACTCACACAATGGTAATTTAATTGTACTTGATAATCTCTAGGCACTTTTAGTATTTGCATTTTACATTCTAGTATTTTCATTTCTTCTTTCACAAACACAAACTTCAGAAACTTTGTGATGTTTTATCATCTAGGGGTCAACACTGGTTGTATGAGAAATACCCTTGGACTACATTAGCTTAACCACTCTGATTTATAAGGTGTAGCCTAAGCTTGCATGACTAATTTCTATTTTTCATGGTTTTCCTTGCTGCCTCAGCACAGAACTTCAAAAACTTTTCCTTTTGCTTTCTCATGTCATACATGAGGGATGAACCTATGCTGTAAATGCAACAGGATGCAGCTATGTCTCTCATGTTTATCAATTACTTAAAAATCTGTTTTCTGTTTGTGTGCACATGACATGTCAAGAGACATCACAAGGGGTGGGAGAGGGGTTGGGGTCTGACATTTATTCAATTTTCTAAATAAGAGAATAAAAGATTGAAAAACTATTACTGTACTCAAGTGTACAGGAGAGATACTGTTTGGTGACATGCACAAATGATCTCACTCATGGGACAAGTACCAGATAATCAAAAGTTTACAGTATATGTAACCAATTCTCATTTCTGAGGAATTCTTCAACCTGAGGCAAATCTTCTTTATCTCCCTGATAGAAATCTCAGTCAAGTTTAAAACCTTAAATTTCTTACATTGCAGCCATACCTAACAATGCACAGGTGAGCAAACTTTTATATCTTTAAATAACTGAAACAGCTAGTTATCAATGCTTTTGTGTATTTCCTTCTCTATGTCTGTCTATACACATACATATCTGCGTGCATATATTTTCTAGATGTGCATTACAGAAAAAACATAAGATTGCAATCCTCCTTACCAAGCTATGTAAACAAAATACAATACACTATTTATACATTCCACTAAAAGCAATGACTGTGCTTAACAAGACACACACAAAGTGCGCTAAACATAATATCTATAAAGCTGAAGTAAGCATGGTGTACAAGCAGCAGCAACAATAGTGTGTGAAACCATTTATTCACCCAGACTGATCAGATCTGACAGACAGCTACACTGCGTTACCTGTTCTTCAGCATCTCCCGCCAGGAAGTTCAGCCACGCTAGCAATCTCATCTGAAGTCACGCAAAAGGAACAGTTTTCAGATCTGCCTGTGATTGATAAGTGTGTGGTTACCTCAGATTACGTGCTGCTAAGTGACTGATGCAGCTCAAACAGGAAACGATGTGTGCACACAACCACTACTAGGTCAATCAGTATGTCAAGTAGTTACTACTACCACAATCACAATATATCTGCCATGCTCTAGTCACAACAGAGCATTCAACACATCTGCTAAAAAGGTCAGATTAAAAAAAAAAAAGACATTCAAAACTGCCAAGCTGAGCTTCATAAATCTAATAAATGATACAGCGAGATAACTGCTAATATAAATTTTGTCTCATTCTCATTTCAATGCACCTACATCAGTAGAATTTCAAAAGGCCTTGCATCTTCACACAGGATCACTTTACACACATATATTTGATATGGGTGCCCAAGGTTCTTATGGCTTTCTTATTTACTTGGAAATGTGCTTCTAGTCCCAAGGCCAAGATTAAAACCAAGCTCTAGTTGTGGCTTTCTCTTCAGCATAACTGTTGCTGTTTGCATCTAAAAAGGCCACACTGATTACAGGTAGATGAACCTTGATGGAATTTATTACCCATTTTCTGTATAATGAACAGCCAGAAAAATGAGCTATCATTGTGATAGTTTTGTGATGACTGCTTAAAACCCAAGATATAAATTCATGTATCAATGGAAACATTTATGTAGAAATCATGTCACAAAACATAAAAATAAATGTACCCACTAATCATGTATATTCTCTGAGTGCTCATTTTGTTTCATATCAAGAGCACATTTTGCCTGGTTAATTTTTCTTTCTACTGAGGCATGATGGCCTACTCAGCATAACACAGAAACCCCAAAAGAAAACAATTTTTGGGGTAGGAAAGGCTTTTCAATCACCATGCTAACAAGAGGTTAAATCATGACTACTGTCTAATGCATCTCCAACAGGATGAACAAACTCTCCCCATCCAGAGGAGAGAGTTGAAGCATTTCACCTTCTGATAATAAACCCAGCTCACATGAAGGCAAGAAAGTGAGTTTTGTAGATGTAAGATCATGTACTCCATGCAAAGGATGCTAATGAACAAGGGAGAATACAGAGAACAAATGTTCTTTGGAAAAATACAGAAATATCTCATAAAAGGTGTATGCAACAATCAAAGCTTCAGAAAAGGCATATGATAAATATGGAAGCACTGGGAATTTTTGACTCCTTATGGTATGCATAGAAGACTTTTGAATGCTATAGTCTTTTATAATGGAAATAGTGGATACATCATGATAAGTGGTGGTATGAATAAGTACTTTGAGAAAAATGTTAGTATGTAAAGAATATATGTTACCCTGAAAACTGTTTCCAATATCTTTATGAGTATCATTGGACTCCAACTGCTTGACATTACACCATGAATGGAAAGTTGCCTTTGGTAGGACTGTATCATCGGAAGTACAGTCTTGTCAAAGAACTCCTTACAACAAGAGTCTATACTTCCTTGCTACAGAAAGCAGCACAGTCTTGGGCGGAAAGAAACTTTCGAAAGGTCCTGGGTAACACCCGGACTCCTTCTTCAAAACTGATCCTGGGGTAATTATAAACAAATAAACAAAATAACTCTATTATGGATGGGGCATTGTGTGTGATGAGAGTGAGGTGAGGTGATTGTGGCCTAATCCTTAATCTTGGAGAAGGAAAATGGAAGATGCTACATTTGTTGTATCCAAATGATACTGTGTTATCAACTGATCAAAGCAAGAGTTGGAAAGAATGGTGAGCGAGTCTAAGTAATACATAAAACAGGAGAATGAAAGTAAATGTAAAACACAAACTTTTGAAGGGATGAGAGGTTCAGTGGTAAGATCAGTTTGCAATGTGAAGAAATAGAAGTTGTGGATTAGCTTAAATACTTGGGGGTAAAGTTTAGTACGGTTGGTAGTGGGAAAGCTGAATGAGAAGGTATAATCACATACGGGAGAAAAATTGGGGGTGAAATGAGAACACTAGTGAATGGGAAAAATGATTATACATAAAGTGTGTAAGAAGCTTGCATGATGAAGCACTTGCTCTCACACTGCACCATAAGCATGAGACCCAATGTATGGAATGTGGATCAAGAAAAGTAGATGGAATTACGAGGATAGAGACAATCGGTTAGTCAATCAAATGTATAGCAATACAGTAAGAGGCATAAGGAGTTAGACCACAGAAGGGATGTATGATTATAATAAGAAAAATGATTAGGGATATGACAATCTCTGAATGATAATGCTACAGAAATGATTGGGGATCAGATGCAATGGGAACATCTATGAATAGATTTGGTGTGAACGGATACATTGGTCTTGTTTTCCAGATAAACTTACTGTCTAATGTGAACATGTGAAAAGTACTTTTATGAATGTGGAAGTCCATCTTTCACTTCAACACATATGGCATGGGTTATGGTTGCGTGTGAGTGATGTTGCAGAGGCTGCACAAAACTGATCCACCCCAGTAAACTAGAATAATGAATAATGGAAAAGAGATGGACAGATAAACAGAGATATATCCCATAAAAACTGTGAGCAAATCCATCATCTGTCGTACATGACAGGATCAGCCTAAACGAACTTATACAAATCACTGTCTCCTCTAAAGAAAGGTGATGATAAAATCCCAAATCTGGATGCACATGAACACTTAAAATAGCCCATTTCTACAGATCACAAACTATAATACTGGAAGAATACAATAGTAGATGAGGGAAAGGAAGGTTGGGAAGAAAAAGTAAGATCCATTCACTGGCATACTTATAGACTATACAAGTGTAGCCTTTGGACAAATCTTTGCCATTCCACATGATTTTCACACAGGTATCGACCTCCTCTAAGTCCACATTTTCTGAAGTTAAGATATCTGGATAGTGTTTATCTACTGGGATTTGGATTTCCTAACTGACTTTTATTTAGAATCTACTTGTATATCCTCTTTACACCTTTTTGATGTTAGTCCTTTTAGATGATCAAACCATCTCAGCAAATTTCTCTCAATATGTAAGACAAATGGCCTATACTTTGGTTTCTGTTTATCTAATGCAATTTCTGGCAGTTCTGGTAACTCATATGTCAAGTCAAAAAATTCTTATATCAGTTGCCTGAACTTTACCCCTCAATTTATTGCTGAACACACGTGTTTCACACCCTTAAAATAGCACTAGTCTTGAAACTGATTAACAGATGTACACCCATACATTTTGTGATACTTTTCTACCTTTCACAGTGGATAGAGTGCTCTCTTATTATGACTGTTTACTGGAGTTATGCCAATAATTTCCATACCAGATCCACATATCCCCAACTATCCCTAAAGCCACATTGTTCCTCCCTAGTCTGAAGCCCTGAGCATGCAACCACCCTCTCAATAACCACTCTTCCATACAAATTACTAGGTACATTCAACAAATTCATACTTCCATAATCGGGTCATTCACTGTTGTCCCCCTTGTGTTTAAAATGAGCACTATAGAGCCAATCTACCAATCCTCGGGCACCTCATCATGAGCCATACGTATAACAAAAATCCTTATAGACCAATCAACAAGATAGCCACCTCCTTTCTAGAGAAATTCAACTACAAGCCATCCACTATGGCTGCCTTGCCACAATTCATCTCATGCAAGGTTTCACCATTTCTCTTTTCACCAATCCACTTAAAAAGTCTCTTACTTTACATACCTCACCCAAACTCCCTAAATCCTTTACATTCAACAATCCTTCAAAGCATTCACACCATCTCTTCCCTCATTTCTGCCAGTTGCCATCTCCCTTTTTGCTCCCTTTACTGAGTGCTCCCCTTTGTTCTCTTGTTTTCTTCATACTATATACTTCTAAATAATCTTATTCTCCCTGAAGTTTGCTCATACCATCTGTGATTTCCCCTCTTTTTCAGCCTATGCACCTTCCTCTTCACCTCCTTCCACTTTCTCTTGTATCTCCCAATCACTTACACTCCTTGCCTGTAAGTAACACCCAAACACCTCTCTTTTCTCTTTCACTAGAAACTTAACTTCATCCTCTCAGCACCATTACACTCTTTCACATGCCCACCTCTAACCTTCCAAATGCCATTCTCTCACACATATCAGCACTGCTCCCTATATACATCCTAATTTCTCACCCACTCCCCTAGCTCCATATGATCTCACCTTTTGCCATTCTACACTCAACCTCACCTGGTACTGCTTCAGACAAGCAGTGTACA
>JAUUDY010197295.1:0-12877 GCA_032361765.1 Panulirus inflatus
TTCCTTTCCTAAAACATACTACCTATCTCTCCTTTTTTCTTATGGAGGTTACATCCACACACATTTAGACACCCCAATCTGAGCCTTCGAGGAGGATAAGCAATTCTTGTTTCCTCTTTTAGAAATTTAAATACAAGGAGAAGGAGGTTTCCAGCCACCACTCCCACCCCTTTAGTCGCCTTCTTCAACATGGAGGGAATATGGGGGAAGCATTCTTTCTCCCCTATCCCCAGGGATAGGGGAGAAAGATTCTAATAATCATGTCAAAAAAGTCATTACTTTCATTAGTCAGTAAGCTATATAATTCTTTAGCTTACTGACAAAATGTGGCACAATCAACATCTATATTAATGCACTGCACACTGGTCTTCTAAGCTTTAAGTCCTTCCACATGTGCTGTCAAGAAAGTAAACTTTGTAGATATGAATCAAATGGTCTATTTCTCTTAGTGCACAGTACCCTAATAAGAATAAAGCTACACATCCCTCTGACTATCTGGAATCACTGAGTTTTCTGACAAGAGAATTCTTTGTATTGTAGAACTAAACAGCTCTTCTGCTCTATTGTGCTTTGATGTGTTATGGTGTCTTTCAGTGTCAATTAATCTAGCTGTCAGAGAACATTTGCAAAATATGCTGTAACATTACATTTCATCTCTCTTTATTCTGCTCAGCCATTTAACATATCTTGTCATTTAATCACTTGGCTTGAAAATGTTCATCATTTTCTTGCTCACTGTTCCTACTGTAAAATGAATGCTGATGACTGCACACCAACAGGTGTTTGCACAAACTACAGTCCTGGACAAGACTGGTGAGTGGAAGGTTCAGCTGGGATGATGATACACTTCTGTTCTCAAACATGTCTAATACTGAATCTGCACTGGTAAATCTTAAGTAAATTTTTTCCATCTAGGTTCTGTATAAGCCCTGTCCATTCCAGAAAATTTCCTTGATCTTTTATTACCATGCATTTTTTTTTATCTCTGTGATTATTACTTGTGTGTTATGGGGATAGAGTCACATTCATTTTGCCCCATCTCTTAACCTTATACTATGTCTCCACTTCTATGTATGTATGCACATACATATTCTAGCCTATGCTAGAATATGTATGTGCATACATATATCAACCAGCCCTGAAGGGAGGATGAACACTTAGATTAGGTGCAGGCTGACAGCCATAACCAGGATTTGAACCCATGTAGGTCCCATCCCAGGCTGGTCCATGCTGATTCATGGTCACTATCACGAACAATACTTGTCAATTTCATTTTTTCATGACAGAAACCACTAAAATTATGCTGTGTTGCTACATGTTAAAGATTTGGGGGATGGACAGTAACTATGGAGTGGTTTGGATGAAAAGGTTCCAAAGCTGCTGCAAAGAACTGAGTGCCAAACATGTAGATGTAAGACTTTATTGAGAGAATCATTTTCTTTGTTAGGTGTGCCGAGTGCCTTTGGTTGCTAAAAAAGCCAGTGATTGTTTTGAGCACTCTCTTTTTTGTGGTTTGTAGGTTTGTTGTATTTGTTTTTAGTAGGGTGGATGACCAGGTAGATGAGGTGCAATTCTGAGCAGAGTAGATGAATTGCTTGTAGAGCATACTAAGGAATCCTTTTTCCTGTCCAAAGCTGGTACATTCATCACTTGAATATCATCTATCTAAAGTAAATTACCTTTTTGCTACTCAATTTAAAGTGTCAGTGTCTATTCCTTACACTGATAGTGAATTTCCACCTATCAAATGAAATTCACGAATGTTAAATCTACCATGTTCTTATACTAAATCCTTATGAATTCCAAACAACTATTTTCTTGGGGTACTGACACAAATATCTGAATAACTATGCTAATCTTCACTTGTATCAGAAGTTTCACATACCTGTAAACACTTTTCCAAGAGACTAGGTTCTTCAAACAACCGTGCAAACTCATAAGCTCGACAAACATTCCCAGGGTAAAGATCCTTCCATATAAACCGAGTGCATTGCTCCACAAGGGAAGGAATCATGTATTTCTTAGCAGCATAGCATATCTCACACACTTGGTCGAATGATCTTAAAGTGATGTCATCAGTATAGATGTACCTGCAATGACAAGATGAAGTTATAATCAGAGTCTGGAACTCTTGAACAAAAGATAATTCTATTCCAGGCCAAAAACCAGAGACCTAAAAATAAGAGTAAAAGTATAAACATGATATACCTGGAAGATTTATCTCTCTATTCATATATCTATGTAACTATGTTCCCATTAACTTGGATAGGACCAAGAATATGCAGCCACTCAGTACATTCATACACATCTTCAACCCATGCCCAATGTGCTAAATCAAACAAAGACATTGCAAGCTAATTCATTTTGAGCACTTCACAGTTCTTCAATTTTCACACTACTGTTAAGATGATCCATCGCATGAGTTTAAGATCTCTGATCACACCTCTCCTTCATACACAAAAAGACTTCACTGCAACAGAACTAAACACATTTTTGTATATTTATCTGAAATAACTTTAGCATGCCATCAGTGCATCTAACCAACTCATCTGGAGTCTAAATCTTGTTCTTGTAACTTTAATCATACTATCACATATTCCTGACCAATTTATCATCTAAAATACATTTTAAATGATCATACAATATTTTAAGATTATTATCCATACATCTTTCTAATAACTTAATCACATGCCATTTCCTTCCCAAATCTTCATCCTTTATCTATTCTTCTAACAGCAATGGCACTAAGTAATGCATTTATAATGCTCTTCATCTTAAGTTATCCTGAAAACATACAGAATGAGACAATTATTCCAAAATGTAATTTCTGTACACTCTTCACCAGTTCTAATTTACCAGAGCTTTCAGTGAACCCTCAGTTCTTCTCCCTTGCTGGACTATACTCTCTATCTAAGCTTTTACTCTATAATTCTTAATGTTTGTCACTTCCAAATGCTGATATCTACTAATTCCAGTTTTTCACCAAAATAATATCATACTGTGACAACTCTTTACATTACTTTTATTAGTTACTTCCATCCCCCTCCTACACACATTACCAAAGTAACCTACCATACTATCCCACTCCTCCTCTAATTATGCTACAAGAACAACATCATCTACATAAAACAAATTTTATAAAGCATTTTCCTTTACCAGAACACCATGATCATCACTCACCTCTCATTTTATATAATACCCAATTTTGGAAAATATTCCAAAAAGCATGATGATAACCATAATCCACCCACACTTTGAAACCACTTATAACCCCACTTACTTTCATACAAGCACTAATTCATTATCAGATCTCTTAACAGAATTCCAGTCCTCCACAAACACCATACCAAGTCAAAACTTTCAAAAGACCTCTTTCATAAACTTTTTTCCAAATCCATACATGCTGTATATTTCTCTAAAATTTTCTTAACTATCTTCTTAACTTTTTTCCAAATCCATACATGCTGTATATTTCTCTAAAATTTTCTTAACTATCTTCTTATGAGCAAAAATCTATACGCACCCTTTTCCCTTATCATATCCATCTTGTTCATCACCTATAAAGAGTTCTTGAACCCTTCAGTACCATCAATCATCATCCTAACATACACCTCACTTACAATACTAGAGCTTTTTCTGCAGTTCTTACATTTTTATTCCCATTACCTTTTTACAACAGAATAATCACTGACATCATCTGAACATCTGGTTCATGAACACTTTCCTATACTGTTAAACACACCTTCCAACTTCATAGTCAACATCAGTTTCATTTCCACTCCTGATTACCTTACTTCATCTACACTCCCAGTTTTTCCAATCTTTAGGAGCATTTTTTTTCTCTCCATCTCTTTTTCACTGTCTTCTTCTCTTTACGGGTACTTTGCTCTCATCTGACTTATGATCCCACTGTATCAAAAGTGAAGTCTCAAACCATCATCTCTCGTCAGCTCTTCAAGGAACTCTCTCTCACAAACTTCATTCTTGGACATAGGCACTCTCCCAGACATGTCTAATATATTCTCATGAACCAATGAAATTTCCTTTTCAAATTTAATTCCCTCCTTTTAAGTAATCTTGTTGTTTTCCCCTACATTCTCATTTATTCTTTTTCCACACTCATTTGCATTATGTTCAATCACACTGCCAGTTCTTGACTTTTCTACTTAGAATTCAATTTTGTACACTTTCCTTTCCAATATTTTTTTTCTAGATGATTCAACTTCTTTGAATACTTTTTCTTCTCAACCATAATCCATATATCATAATTCCACTATGACTTCCAATGAATTAAAAAAGCAAAAGACCACTGGATCCTAAAGATACCTTCTTAACTTTTCAATTCAGTTTTCCTGTATTTTGACCACTGCTCTCCTAATTCACTGACTACATAAATTTTTGCCACAAGGCTGTGACACCCTCTTGTGAAGTTAAGTGCTGAAAAAGGACTGGTAAGTAGTAATACCTGGTTTACTTTCTGTCTCATCAAAACAGGACTATCAGGCAAGTACTACCATCTTCTTACAAGCAACACACACCTACTTAAACCTTGCTTATTTTCACATAAGTACTTCTGCCAATTCCTGTCCACTCAAGCACTGATGAATATCATTATGACAGAGTCCATTAAATCTATGGCCCCTTGTCCCAGCATCATGGGGAGCTAAAAATCTCTGGGTTTCTGCCTGACTCTACTGCCAATGGAAGGTAGAGTAACAGAAGTTGTTACCTTCCTCATTTTCTGTTCACTACACCAACATTTGTGGACTCTCTAGTAACCTATCCTCAGCTGAACACCATCATGTCTCGTACCTCTCCTTATATCGTACTTCTGTCTGAGACACAGTTGTCTAGTGATGTTCTGACTTGTCCCTTTTTCATATCTAACTATAACCTCCACTTATGAACCCAGTTCAAAGGTGATATTTGTGCTTATCCTAACATCAACATACCTGTTGCATGCCTCAAGGACCTTGAGTCTCCAAACTTTGATGTTATGTGGCTCAAGTTCTGTCTCCCTACTTCCATACTTTTCCTCTGTTTTGCCTATTGCTCTCCTAATTCTACAAACTTTATATCCTTCTTCAACTATCTAAACTCCTGCCATGAGACTGTGACATCCTCTCACCTGCAAACTGAGATCCTCTACCTCAGGGATTTCAACATTCACCATAGGGAATGGTTGAATTACTCCCATACAGAAGGTGGAGGGATTGAAGCCCTCATGTTCTCCATCCTCAATGATTTAAAGCAGATTATCTCTCACCCTACCCATATTCTTGACCACTGTGACCACTCTCCTAATATTCTGGATTTGTTTTTTCTCTAGTCCATCCCACTGCAAATGCACAGTCTCACCCCTAACAGGTTCATCTGATCACACTCTCATAAATGTATCTACTCTAAGTGTAAATACTGGCACCTGAACAAAGCTGACTGGAATAACCTATGTAACTTCTATTCTAACTTTCCTTGGGTAAAATACTGTCTCTTATGTGGTAACACTTCTGTCTCTGCCCAACGCACAGCAGAGATTATTCTTGTGGGAATGGAAGCACTTATTCCCTCTTCCTCAAAGACGACCTCTTCATCCAATCCATGGTTCAAACGTTCCTGATCTAAGGCCATTCAGGTTAGGGATCAGGTATATCAGGCTCGGAAAAACTTTCCTTCCTCTGGCTCCCATTCAGCTTTCATCACTGCCTGTAATTGCTGCAAGAACATTATCCATGAGGCAAAGCATTCCTTTATTCAAAGAAAGTGTGATAGTATGAACACTCTCCTCGTCATTTACTGACAGGTCTTTCTGGTCTTTAGCTAAGGGCATCTGTAACAACTTCTGTTACTCTACCTTCCCTTTACTTTTCCACTCTGATGGTACTATAGCTGTCTCTCACACAGCAAGCAACTCTTTTCAGTTCCTGTTTCTCCTCTAACTCCAGCTTGGATGACTCTAACATTCCTTCACCCCCTGATGCTCCTCTTACTAATTCTATGCTTTTTCCCATATTCTCTTTTCAGACTGTCCAAAAAGCACTTCTTTCTCTGGACACAAGCAAGGCTTATGGTCCTGACGGTATCCATTTCCATGTATTAAAAGAGTGTGCCTCTGAAGTAGCACCTGTGCTTGTCTGTCTGTTCCGTTTCTGTTTAAAAACCAAAACTTTTCTTTCTCCTTCGAGGCATGCATTGATACATCCCATCCCTAAGAAGGGTTACCATTCTGACCCCTCTAACTACTGTCTTATTGCTTTGACATCTACCATATCGAAAGTCTTTGAATCCCTCCTCAACTCCCATACCCTTAAACATCTCGAAAATCAGTCTTCTCTGATCACCAGTATGGCTTCTGTTAGGCATGATCCACTGGAGATATTCTTTCCTATTTTACTAATGTCTTGTGATCATCCCTAAAACATTTTCAGGAGTCATGTGTAGCTGCCATTTACATATCTAAGGCTTTTGACAGGGCATGGTATTGGGATCTCATCTCTAAGCTCCCCTATATTGGCTTCCTTCCCTCACTTTACTCCTTCATATCTGGCTTCCTCTCCGGCCAATCTATCTCTGTGGTTGTTGATGGATCAGTCTCCCTTTTCTCCAACAACAGTGGTGTCCCTCAAGCATCTGTCCTGTCCCCTACACTTTTTCTCCTTTTTTTCAACGATTTCCTCTCCTCCACAAATAACCAAATGCATTCATAGGTTGAGGACTCAACACTGCATTCATCCACATCCATTAATTCTGTTCCTTCTCTCACTCGACCTGCATCTCGTCTTGACACAGCTTCCTCAATAAACTCAGATTTGGACAGGATATCTCCGTGGGGTAGATGAAATCTGGTTAAGTTTAATGCCTCCAAGACCCAGTTTCTACCCAACTCTTTATTGAAAACTCCACAACTCTCATCTCTCCTTTGACGGTTGTGTAATTCATCTCTTGACTCAATGAACGTACTTGGTATTACTGTAACATCCACTCTTTCTTGGAAACCCCACATTATGGGAATAGCTAAGTCTGCCTTTAATAAACTAGGTGTCCTGTTTAGAAGTTGAAATTTCTTTTCTTCTGAACAGTTGCTCCGTTTATACAATGGATTGATTCGTCTTTGTATGGAGCACTGCTCTCACATCTGGGGTGGTTCTAGCTCTGCATTCTTACTTGAAAGAGTTGAGCTGAAAGCAGTCTGACTTATAAACTGTCCCAGACTAACGCCATAATGTTGGTTCACTTTCCCTTCAGTAGGTATCACTTTGGTTTTTGCTCTTGTGAGCTGGCGGCTTGTGTGCCTACACTACTAGCTAAACCACACAATACTCGGCAAACTGCTGCATCACATGATTATTATGTGGCCATTGGCAACTCAAGGGTGGGCCGTTTTGATACCTGCGTCTTTCCCTACTCCTTGAAGGTTAAGAACTCTCTTCCGTCTCATGTCTTTCCCAATAACTATATTTATTTTACTTTGTCGCTGTCTCCCACGTTGGCGAGGTAGCGCAAGGAAACAGACGAAAGAATGGCCCAACCCCCCCCCACCCACACACGTACATACATACACGTCCACACACGCAAATATACATACCTATACATCTCAGCGTATATATATATATATACACACAGAGACATATACATATATACACATTTACATAATTCATAGTCTGCCTTTATTCATTCCCATCGCCATACCGCCACACATGAAATAACAACCCCCTCCTTATTTTATTTGATCTCCGTTTCCTGCTTTAGTGAGGTAGTGCTGGGAAACAAAGACCCATCCACTCATATACACATACACACTCAAATTAACTGTCCAGCTATCATGTCCCAAGCCAGAGTCCTACCTTACACAACCAAGCCCCTAAGATCTTTCTATGGTTTCGCCTGGTTGCTTCATATGTCCTGGGAATAGAAATAAATGTATCTTGCATGAAATTAAACAGAAACTAGTACAATTTTATAATGATGAAACAAAAGGAAAAATGACCCATAACATGCTGGTTAATTCAGCTCAACATATGTATGTTCGAGGTGATCCCATGTAACTGTTAGCATGGCATGGGGTGACCAGAGGTTGGTTCTGTGGCACTGACCTGATGGTTGTCGTTGATTAGCTTTGAGCGAAACCATTATTTGAATAAATGGCTTCAGTTGGTGCTCTACAGATCAACTGAAAATGATTTACAAATGAAAGTTGTCCCATCAATTTGAAGATGGTAGGAATGATACTGATTCCAATATTCCACAAGGGATATCTCATTGCTTGTGGAGCAGGCAGCACAGGTGAGAAAACACTTTTGAAAAAGAAAATAAAACCAGACTGCTGCTTGTACACATCAACGTGTTATGAAGGTGACTCACCATTGAAGTGACATGATAGGATACAGGAAGACTAATGCGTCCGAGTCAAAAATGATTCAGTATGAGGTATAGATATACGCTATCACCAGAGATTATGGCAAGTGTTATAGAAGGTATCTACATCCAGCAAATGCATGGCCTCCCATCTCACGTTAGTTTCCTTGTTTACAAAGTCAGCTGAAATTTCCAGAGCCATAACTGCTTAAACTTGGTATTTATAAAAGTAACAAAAAGTGTAGATCCAAGAATCATACTCGTCTTGGACACCGAAAGCGCCATGGCCCATACAGTTTTGGAGTGCTTGTTTGAAGTCACAACACTCTTCTTAGCTGGCAGAATGTTGTGAGAGAACAGTGGGCAATGGGTAAACCAAGTTTCCTGTGGGTAGATGTCCAACTTGGTCATGTCACTTGACAGGTGCTCCTTACTGCATAACAGTACCAATGAACTACTCTCGTACAATAAGCTAAATGGAGGCTCATGTTTCCTCCAATTAAAACTAGTTTTCTTTTCAGTATCATTCTGACCCAAAACTATCATTTTTGTTGTGAATGAAAGAACCAGCTTTGAGATGATCCAAAGAATCAGAATGGTCAGAACATTCATGAGCATCCAACTGTACTGTGTCGACATTTCTCAACATGCTCTAAAATATCCTTAAATTGGTTTTGGTCAATAAAAGGCAGACTTTCCTTGTTGCTAGACTTAATAGAATGCAATCTTCTCTATGGTAAATAGAATTGACAGCCTTAAGGTTAAACAATGATTGAGCAAGAACGGGAAAGCTCTAACACTAAGTCTGAAGGTTCTATATATAGACCTGGATTTACACATATCAAACTCCTACATCAACTCCATGTCAGTTCACAAAAAGTAAGGACCAATCATTTCTTTTTCAATGTATAATTAGGGCAAGCTTCATATAATATGCACAATTCTTCAAAAAACTAAACTGGTGTAAAAGATGCCAGCACACAGAATCTCTCAGGGGTAAAAATGAGACATTTAAAAAAAGTGCAAACTGCTAAAAAAAAGTAAATATTGCCAGCCACATGATGAATTCTGAGTCTAGAAGCTTGATCCTTATGTCCTCCACTGGTGGAGATCACAAGCTTAACCTCAGGTTCAGGGTTCCACTTGACAAAATGAATACAAGTCCCAGTTAAGAACCTTACATACCTACATGGCAGATGATATAAGCCAAAACAAAATGAGCAGTGTATGTACAGAAAAAGATACCCAAAATGACAAGAGAAATATATCAACAGCTAGGTACATGAGTATGTATATGTACTGTCGAAGCAAAACTTATTGCTAGGATCTTTTGGCCTCAAACTTAAAGAATAAATGGATTCTGTTTTGGGATGATAAAAGTATTCAAAAGTTATGGACTTTTCGTGACAATTGTAGTTCCATTCGTAAGTTCCAAGATTCTTGACCAAAACATCCTTACTCAATAATATGCTATATCTTACCAATAATGTGAACCTGGGTTCTGCGTATGACATGTAACCAAAGCTCCATTAAAATTTCATTTCACAGCAATTATCCTCTTACATAATGCATTTGGTTCACACAGATGTACTGTCCATAATTCCATCTCTATTGACCAAAAATCCTGAGATCACAAATCCATATGTAGCACATATTTTTCACCCACTCTTCAGATAAGACAGTTACATGATCTCAACTTGATGAAAAGTTGTGCATTACACCAGCAATATATCTATCTACTTCTAATACTTGTTCCCTTTGGGAGCTCCTATCAAGGGGGTGGCCACAGCAAAGACACTCCACCTGTTCCTGCCTCTGCACGCCTCCCTTACGTACACTACCATGCATTCTTCCACCATATCTCTCCCTTCAGTACTCTTCTACTCTATTTCCCCATGTCACAGGCAGTCTTCCTCGCACACAAACTCTTTTAATCATATTATTATACGCTCTCCTTGTAAACTCCTCATCTTACATTCTTTCCACAAGGCCAAATAATTTCAAGGTATTATGTATCATATGCTCTACCACTTCATTCCCATTGCATTCCTGCTATACCAAACCTCTGATACATCCCCTATTTCTTTCTTCATTCCATCTAGTCATAACACATGCTCCTCTCAAACTGCATTTCCACAGCCTGGATTCTTGACTTCTGTGATTCATTCTATGTCCATGTATTGGCTGCACAGGTCAGGGTTGGGACTATGCTGTTCATTAATCCTTTCTGTACTTTCATTCTTAAATCTCTACCCTTTGTTTTCTACTAAGAGACCCAACAACTCTTCTACCCTGTACTGCTCTCTTCCTCTTCTCTTTCCTTATCACCAAACATACCCAAGAAAATTCATAAATACTTAAATTCGTCACCCTCTCCACTCTTTCTATCCCATATCTATACAGCAGTTTAGTACATTTTCTTCTCTCTATAGGGTTTTACAAAATCTATACTTTCAAAGTTTTCTTGCAAATAATGTTTTCAATGTTTTCTTGCATCATTACTTCACTTTTACTAGCACATACTTTCAATTGTGTATGCTTACATACATCATAAGATAACTTAGAACCTTCTACAACTCTCTTCACTCCTAGCAAAAAAACAGTATCATCTGCAAACAGGTTTGTCACTAACCATCATACTTCACTACTACATTCCATCTCTGTACCCCCTTTCCTTAGTTTTCCTATCACTCCACCCATACATATGCTAAAAAGCCACTGCTACATCACAACCACATGTATACTAAAACCTTTGCTCAACTCTCCATCCACTCTTAGACATGCATTTGCTACTCTATAGAAGGCTTTCACACCATCCAGTATTTGTCCCCCTACCCCACATATTCTTAACACATCCCATGAAACATTCCACTTGACTGTCATATGCTTTCTCCAGATCCATAAAAGCTGCATATAGCTTCTTACCTTTCACTAGATACTTTGGATAATTTTCCATCGTCATCCTGACCGCAAAAATATGATCCACACATCCCCTACCTAAAACCCCTTTGCTCCTCACTTATTTTGAAATCAGTTCCTTCCATAACTCTATCAATCAACATCTTTGCATACACTCTTCCTGGTATATTTAACAAACTCATTCCCTTATAATTGCTTTGTTTACATTTTGCAAAGGAACAATTCCACATATCACAAAAGGTCCTTCTGCCTTGATTCCCAATAAGTATCATTGGTATAGAGTTGGGACCCAAGGCAACATATCTGTCTGGCTCCCTTACTAATGACACAGGATAATCAAATCTCATTTCAATCAAGAGTCAAACTGTACAAGAGCAACCACTAAGGTTCTCTGTAATGAAGACAAAGTCCTGTTGATATTCCATGAGGGAATTACACTGGGGCATCAAAAGGACTTTTGCATGGATATCCTCTAACTCTACAGTATTATTGTTATACAGGTTGATCATCCCTGATCCGAAAATAAAATGCCTTAAAATCCTTAACTTTTTGAGTAGCAACATGATGTTACAAGTGGAAAATTCCACACCTGACCTTACTTGCCCGTGCTGGGCTCTGACACTCTGTTGGCGCCAGTTTGTTACAACTGATGCCAAGGCAACTACAAGCAAGTGATAAACCATTTAGTGACAGAGTGAGAGCTTACCTAGAGGAAGGGATTAAGAACTATGTTAACACAAGGTCTGGGTTTATCTGCTGGTCACGTGGAGGCAGCAAGGCAAGCGATCCAATCACAGAGCGACATGCCACGGCATCCGACTGGGTTACCATCACAGTCCCGCCAAATGCTGGAATCAGTATCTCCTGAGGAAGACCGTTAAACGGTCAAAACATCAAGGTATGTCTTGGCTCCAACCTGTTTGTTTCCATAGCATCCTGTTTTCCACATATCTCATTATGTATGTATACGCAAATATTCCAAAATCCAAAATACTTCTGGCCCCAGGCATTTCAGATAAAGGACACTTAAACTGTACTCGCAAAAGCATGGAACTTAAGAAATTAGGTATGTATTTGCCTCCCCCTACAGATGATATGGCGTTAAGCTATCTATATATCTGAAACCCATTCCCTACAGGAACTCCCTCAAGGGGGTGGTCCTGACAAAAGAGTTTCGAGAATTGGTGAATTCCAGTGCCGCTTCTTAGCCTTTTGTGCCTCATCCTTAACAAGCCACTGGCAGAGGGCAACTATAGTGCAGTATTTGTAGAGGCTTTTACTTAATGTTCCAACCAACTACTTCTACCTAATGTTCTAAATTACTACTTTTACCCAATGCTTCTCTCTCATGTTCCTACCTTCTACTTACATATATTGCTCCTATCATTTGCCTAGTGGTATGGCTAGCACTTAGCAGTCACCAAAGGAGTATGAAAAACAAGTTATTTGAGATAAGTGTTGTCAAGTATTACTTATGACAAGGAGAGATTATATGTTTGTGGACAGAATGCACGCCATCCACGTGTGGGTGAAGCAGAAAAATAAAAAAAGACAGCTCCCTGGGTCAGTGGAGTGCAACTTGACAACCACTGAAGTACTTCCTCAC
>JAUUDY010197405.1:0-12475 GCA_032361765.1 Panulirus inflatus
GTGTGTGTGTGTGTGGTTGTGTGTGTGTGTGTGTGTGTGTGTGTGTGTGTGTGTGTGTGTGTGTGTGTGTGTGTGTGCAGTACTCCGAGCACGTGTCGCTACACAAGAGATAATGTTGTTCTGAAGAAAAAGACGCTCGAGAACCGAACGGAAGCCTCATTTTACCGTAAAGACTTAGCCATTTCAGTGATATAGAGTCAGCATAAGGCGAAAGGTATTTTAGAGAAATGAATAGAAAAGACAACGGGTTCTGTTGGCACTGAAGTTTACTACAGGATGTCATATCTCTCCCACGGGAAAATGTTGACCAGGACTGAAATGAGAGTAGTCAGAGTGAGGCGAGAAATAGAATGCGCAAGTGAGGATTGTCAGCATCTACAGGAGGTGCAAGAGTTCAGAGTTGAACCATCAGGTCAGAAACTGAGTGAGATCACTAGTCGCATGACTGCTAACACCGAGAAGGAGACTAGAAGCGAGAACAGCAGTATGTGGAACTCTTCTGTTCGTGAGATTGGATATCGATCCATTAGACATTGCAGAAATGAGCCAATATGAGAGGCATTTTGGTAATTAGTCATCAGAACACTGAAGACAATTTGAAACATAGGAATTTAAGAATTAAATTTCTAACAATATTTATTTCTACTTTTGTTTTCATATAATTAGGTCATGACAAGTGAATCCCAAATGTCCTTGAGAAAGAAGGACAAAATGTAAACTAGAGAGAAAAGAATCCCATCATTACATCTTGAGTTGCGGAAGCCTTGATGGCAGTCAGGGAAAAGATTGAGAGACAAACTGTTTTGCAGAAGAAATGAGAAGAGATTCCGAACGGTGAGACAATACTCTTTATGGAAGGAGCTGAGCCAAAACATCTCCATGAGGAAAACGAAAGTCCAGAACCGAAATAGACGAGCAAGCACAGGTGAAAGCAAACATGTGCACTCAAGATAATGGAGAGGAATGCCACCCCGTCTTTATGCTTTGCCTTACTCCAAAGATTGATTTTGATTTCTGCCGAAAACTTGGCTAATTTATTGTCCATTCCTCCCCGTCGTGTGGGTTGTGGATACAGAGGACACAGAGCACACAAGGTCCAGGGTCTGGTGGGCCACAGTGATCGCAATACATCACAGGTTTCATAATGAGGAACGTGTTAACATGGCTTGGGCAACACAATGAATGATTTGGCAGTTTACATGGTAAGTGAAGCTTCAACAATTCACCAACAGTGATGTATCAAGATAAATAAGGAAAGACTTATTTACGATAAACAAAGTTATGATACTGTTCAAGTATCCGAGGTCGAACATTGATATAGATGAAATGTTTACACATATCATGTAATATTTGGCAAGAATCGTCTCTGAACTCAATGATTTTACGACAGTCAAGCACACTATGTTCCAGGGTGTGGGATCTACTTTGTTAACAAAGGATACATTCGGTCTGTTCAATGTCAACTAAAAGAGAGGAGTGTTTTTGGCCCTTTGCGGTAATGTGATAAAGGAAGGCGTCGTAGGGTCATTAGGAGGTAGCAGACCTGAAAAAAATAACGTGGCAGACGTTCAAAGAATAAATAGAGAAAAAAAGAGAGAATCGAAGAGCTTGGTCTTGGCCAGTAGTTGGTTACTGCAAGGTTATGAGGCAAGCTTTTGAGTCTGTGATGATGATAACGAGCCATCCAGGACACTTGTGCTGGATATCGCTGCTGATGTTGTGGTTTACGGTGGCGGGGACCCCGGGAAGATGAACCACCTCCGGGTCCGTCGCTGCTTCTCGACCTCCGTCACCCACCGCGCCTCATTAAGCAGAAGTATGTGTTGGAATAGCGCCAGTCCGCCTACAGTAATGCAGGCCCACTCACCACGCAGCCTTTGGCATCATATGATGACAACGCGATGACTGTGGCACTCAAGGTCCACGAAATGATTGAGAACAACACTTGATCTACCAAGCAACATTGATTTTAACGATGATGGAAACAAAGGCAGATACTTGACCATTGTGGAACGATGTGTGTGTCCTCCTCTGCTGGGGATCGGGGGAGGTGTGGTAGACAACAGGATTTATCTTCTAGTATTACCATGAACTGAGACTTTGTGGTGCACTGTTGGTCCTGCCGTTACTCCTGCCCACACTACTACCACACAGTCTTCCCATCACTACTTCCATATAGTCTCCCCCACCATCAACCACCACCAGTACACAGTTGACTCACCACAACCGCCACGGCCTCCTCACCTGTCCAAACCACCACACTACTACACTGTTGCAATGACCCTTTTCATTAGTTCTTCACTGTGTTATTATTCCGGCAAATCTACCTGACTTTCAAATCCTGAGGCCCTCCACACTCACCCACTTCTCCTTCCTCCTAGTGCCCCGCATCACTGCCGTCATAAATATCCATACTCCTCAAAAAAACTTAACCACAGTCGAATCACCCAAGACTTTCCATTCATGCCCACAATCCTCATATTTTGGAAAGCTTCAACCAATCACAGCCTCTTCTTCCGGACGTTACTAGTGGCAGTAAACATGAACAAAGAATTCGACGCCGCATCACAAAATATCCTCACACAAGACACATTTAACTCCAACATCATTAAAAAAACAAGGAGAAAAAACGAGCCAACTCCACTGCCTGGCGACAAGCCATAATTATTCACAAAGATTTCACCTCTAAATCATTGGAAACTGAAATTTCTCAAGGAAGCAGTTCCTCTTTCAACCTTCTTTCATCTCTTCTGACCTCCTTCCATCCGCCGCAAACCTCAGTGTGAAAGTCTTCTCATATGTTGCCGTACTTGCAATTACTACACAACACATCATCACTACAAAAAAAAAAGCACTAAACATGCAACGTTACATCGCGCAGTTGCAACACACACACATGCTTCAAACAGAGTGTGTGCATCCCTGCAGAAATCCACCGTCACCCTCTAGACCTGTGACAAACATAGGCCAAACCTGAACCCTCCTAGTAAATCGAATGACCATCTACTTCCACTCAGTAAATTCCATCTATACTAGGTATCACGTACAGCGCAAATGTCATCAACATGATAATCAAAAGTTAACCTCTTCAGAATACTTACTGGAATCAGTTTCCAAGAAGAAAAAGAACTCCTCAGTATCCCCAACAAACAGATTATCCGCTCCACCCTCGACTATGCCATGCCTGCTTGGTAATCCACCCTTTGAGAACCAAATATAACAAAGATAGAAACCTTACACAACAGAGCATTCAGAATAATCACCGTTTGCCTAGCAACTAACAAGATTCAGCCCTTACCTACTTGGTTATCCACCCTTTCAGAACCAAATATAACAAAGGTAGAAACCTTACACAACAGAGCATTCAGAATAATCACCGTCTGCCTAGCAACTAACAAGATTCAGCCCCTAGTATAGTTCCATTTCATCATACTCAGTCCCTAGTTTTATGCAACAGCACTTACCCCCTCCCTTCCAATCTATTTCAAAACCATTCACCAAGTAATGCTGAAATATAAAGCTATCCTTCCCTCATACTTCAACAGCAAATACTTACCGTTCCTCCGATGTACATCAACCAAACACATTCACGCAGTAATGATTCAACATACACTAAATCTCTGCCTCGACCGCTTCCACCATCACCAACCCAGAATTGAACTCCATTTCACCTGTCATACACTCATATGAAACTACACTCTCTAGACAAATAAGAGTCACAGTTCCTCGTCTGCACTCTAGACCCCACCTTATTCTCCATCACTATAGACATTGCCTCGACGTCATCACAAGACCCCCTCATACCCAAGGAGAAAATCCCACACTGAGGACACTTGCACTCCCCCAAGGCGGTACTTGGGTCCCCATGAACAGGCGTCAGTAAGTCCCCTGACTCTTATGCCACTCTAACGGAGTCACGAGATTGCCATCAATTGCAGTCACCTGACATCGAGATTGCCATCAATTGCAGAGTCACCTGACATTACCAATACGCTAATAGTCATCTAACTCTTCCATCACTCAGTCACCTCTCATCTTTCTTATAGTCACCTGATTCTCTCATTACTCTAGCAGGGTCATCTGACCCTCCCATTATTTCATTTGAGTCATCTGACTCTCTCACAACTGGTGTTGAGTCATCACTGGTGTAGAGTCATCTAACTCCCCCATCACTGGTGTAGAGTCATCTAACTCTCCCAACAGTAGTGAGGAGTCATTTGACTCTCCCACAACTGGTGTTGAGTCACCTGACTCTCCCATCACTAGTGAGGAGTCATCTGACTCTCCCACAACTGGTGTGGAGTCACCTGACTCTCTCATCACTAGTGTAGAGTCACCTGACCCTCCCATCACTGGTGTGGAGTCACCTGACTCTCCCATCACCACACCTCCACAGACCTCACCCCAGGTTGATCTCCCTCTGGCACAACACTTGGCCTCTACACACGCCAACTCTCCTGCCGCTGCCCCAGCAAAACACGGCGTCCTTGGGGAGCGCCGACGCCCACGGGATGGGCAGGAGTGCACAATAAATTCCCCGCATTATTTTTTTTACAGCAAAAATTAAGATAAAAAGATGACTGATCCGCCAACTATCAGTGGCTACTAAATGTATTGTCCCCTCACCAAGTTATGCCGACTACTTACACCAGAACATAACAGATACAAACCATCACATCGAATGTGTTGACGAAATCAGTAAACTAAAATCTAAAATAATGGTATATGTAAAATATACGTAACCGGAAGATATTGTGAGTAAATGGCATATAGTATACAAGAATTTCATCATAGAACTACTTTAGTAGAAGAGTGCAACCGTAAAAGAAAGAGCGAAATTGGCAAGTCTGCCAGCTGATGTGTCCAGTAGCTTCAGAGAATGTTTACGTTTAGATTTTGTTTTATATTAAGAGGAAAGCCAAGTGTTATTCCTAGAAACGTTTCTATAGTATAATTCCCTCCGCCAGACTACCCAGTTAAATAACAATTAGGGTGTGAAGACCAGTGAATTCAAATCGAATGTGGAAGGTGTTGCCAAGTTGTGTAAACTAAAGAAAATGAATATTTCTTCTTGGTCTGGTAAGACAGCCTTCTTATTGTTAATCTCAAATAACCGGAGGAACAATTCAAGACCTTTAGAAGGTCATTTACCAGGTAAATAGGGGATCACAAAACAGGATATGAAAATCTAAATCATGCCATCACCCCGGCTAGGCTATACCTGTGATTATACATCCACAGCCAAGCTGGGAAAAATTATTTGTTGTTTCTTATTTGATTTCCAATTTAGATATGGATTCATACAGAGGAGGGGACTGTATGTGACTAGGTCCAGAAGGAAGGAGTGTAGATGAAGAAGTAAAGTTAGAGTTGACTGGAACCACAGAGGTTGTAGTAATTAATAAATGGTAATGAGAGAGAAAATCGGTTGTGATTAACACAATTGGAGGAGGTGATTAAGTAAGAAATCAAAGGACATGAAATTATCGCTTGTGTTGAGGGGATTCGGCAGAAATGTAACGAGGGGAAAGAAGAGACAATGAATGAAAAGCAAAAAGAGTTAGACGGATCTTTATTGGATGTCCCAGAGAAGGTTCAACAGAAGAAAATGATAATAATACAGAGTGCAGAGACCATCAGTAATAGTGGGCCAGGAGGGGGAGGGAAGCAGGAGCAGTTCTGGGACTGTTGAACAGAACCACAACAGAAAGACTGATGCAGTGAAAGAGAAGCCTTGGGATGATGAAACAGTGGGATATAAAGAATCAGGTGAGGGATTCAGAAGAAAGAGATACTGATAGTAATGTGAGGATATGGGAGGAAGTGATTGACAATTTGAAAATGGTTTTCACAGTGGAAGACGCTATATCCCCAATACACTTAGATGGGATATTGAGGAAGTATTAGAAAGCAATGACGTATCTAGAGAAGACATAAATCACTAAAGGGCCTCGACCCATATAATGCTCACGGCCATGACGAAATTTCTCTATATGTGCTAACGATGTGTGCATGTTCACTTGACAGATTAATTGCTGTTTAAGATTTCGCTCTGCACACTTAGAGCGCTAAGGTACTATGGAAAAGATAACCAGAATGCAAATGGACGACTTCCCGCACAGGAGAAAACTACCTAAGGAAAATGAGCCATACATGACGAACTATTTATATTTCTACGAGAGAGTAAGCTCTAGACGATTGATAATCCATTTTCTCTCCATCTATTCATCTGTTTAGATGGCCTACACCTGGACCCCGAGACAACGGTTACTGTGATCTTGTCGTCTGGAACGGTATGGTACCTGCTGGTCGAGGAGTGTGGGTCGTATACGGTTCCTGATGGTCGAGGAGTGTGGATGGTATAGTTCCTACTGGTCGAGAAGGGTGGATCGTACGATTCCTGGTAGCCAAGGAGAGGGGAGTAGCCACATCAGCACCTACTCCGGCCGAGCGGTCGACGTGGCCTGGAAATCGCGATCTTAAGTGCCTCTTGCCTGTGTCAACATACGCGGCCTCACACCTGCCTCTCGTAGACAAAAGTCGACGGCAGTTCTTTAGAAATTTCCTCTGCAGCGCTACAGAAATATGTGACCGTCGTTTGGGTTACAGATATGACGTGGCTGGAACTTCCTGAGAAAACACATGCTCAGGTGCCTTTCTAGGAGATTTGAGGTGGAGGATGTGGAGAGAGGGAGATTAAGCTACTACTGACGGTGCCGTGGTCGGTGGCAGCTCTCACTTGCCTTACTGAGTCACCTGATGACTTCACCATTAACTGTGTGTCTGTGAGACATCTTAGAAAACCCGTCACCGCTTCGCAGTGTTCAGAGAAACATTATCTTGTTTATGAATGTGAAATGATTTAAATAAACTTTCTAAACATCATTTACAAAGGAAAATCATAGACGAAGCAAGTAACCTCGAACTTAGAATTAAAGAAACCTACATTCTTTAGTCTCTTAATTCCCTGCCAGCTTTACAATCACCTATGCGCACCTATATATCTGCCTTGTAACCTTCATTGACCTTTTGATTTATCAGGAGAAGCACAAGCGTCCCACACGGTGCAGTGGGGAAGGTGACCCTATTCCAGCTCGGCCACCACCTTCTCCTTTGGTCAGGTCGATGTGATGCGATGGAGAGCAGCCTTGGCTTGGCGAGTCTTGATAGTTAAAATAAACTCCTGATTAACCCGCGGCGGTGATCCTGGTGGCTTTATTACCGGATTCGCTCATTAGGAAGTTAGATTATCTCATGGACTCATAATATGACCAATATCCAGAAAATAATAGATGTTAACCCCACAGTAAGGTAAGCACAGAGGTTATAGTCGATTGGTCCCACGTTCCAGAGATCTGAGCGAGGTGTCGACGACTGTGACCTTTGTGGAGGTAGTTATCAAGGGTCGTTATCGAGGAGTTTGTCCGGCCTGGACTGGCCTGGCTCTGGTGCTGGCAGGTCGCCAGCACCAGAGCCTATAACGGAGCTCGACCATCCCCCCTGCCAGCCGCTCTTCCCGTCCGCCGCCCCCAACACCACGAGACGTGAAGCTTCCCTCGCCTCTCACTAACTGTCTATGATTCCTTGAGGACGACGGTACGTTCTTTGAGCACGAAGGTACGACCCTGGAGTAGTACGGTACGATTCTAGGGTACAGTGGCTCCGTCGTGCCGAAGAGGGTAAGTGTCCACACCTGCGGCACATTAATTCGTCCCATCCGTGGGTCATGAGAGGGCTCAAGAGAGTGTACATCAACCCTCAGTCAGTAAGTCAGCGTAGATACTCGAGGCTTCGAAGAAGGTTGAAGGTGAGGAGGGAGGGAGGGAGTGTAGCGGCCAGGTGGAGGCACAGTTATGATGGGGAGGCGGGCAACTGCCGGCCCACTTGACCTCCTGAAGGCTGACCACTACCATGCTTCCCCCCTCCCATCCCCCGCTTTCCCCACGCCAACCCCCTGCCATCCCCTTGCTACCTCCACTGTCCACAGGCCTCTCCCACTCTCCCCGACTCACCTACACTGTCCTCACAACAACCGAGCTCTCCCCACATCACTTACACTGTCCCCACACTGTTTACACTGTCCCCACACTATTTACATTATCCCCACACAGTTTACATTGTCCCCACACTGTCTACACTGTCCTCACATCATCTACATGTTCTCACGCCGTCTACATTGTCCCCACATCACCTACACTGTCCCCACACCGTCTACACTGTCCTCACATCATCTACACGTCTACACCGTCCTCACACTGTCTACACTGTCCCCACATCACTACCACTGTCCCCACAACATCTCCACTGTCCTCACGTCACTGCCACTCTCCACACGCCACATACGTTTGCCCCACTTCACCTCCACTCTTCCCACACTCCATCTCCACACTCCACACAGGACGCCTTCTGCTTTACTGTCCTCTTTCTACCACAAATGCGACTGCAGATAACCTGGTCATGGACCATTAAGTTTCCTGTTATCTGTTCTTCCCATGTACACCACCTCCGCTGTCCTAACATCCCTTCCACTGTCCATGTCACCCCTCACTGTCCACGTCACCGTCACTGCCCCAAGGTCACTCTCACTACACCACCAACACTAACCCAACATCAGCTTCACTGTCACTAGGTCACCTTCACTATCCCAGATCACCTTCAGTGTCCTCTGACCACCTTCACTGTTCCCAGGCCATCTTTATTGTCTCCAGGAAATAACCATTATTCCCACACCACCTTCACTAGCCCCAGATCACCTTCACCATCTTTAGGTCACCTTTACTTCCGCCCCCGCACGACTTCCACTGTCCCCAGATCACTGCCACCGCTCCCACATCATGTCCACTGTCTTCCACACCTCCACTGTTCCCACACCATCTTCATTCTCTCCACACTGCAGTCACTGTCCACATGACACCTTCACCATCCCCAGGTCACCTCATCACTTCAGCTATTCCCACACCATCGTCACTGTACGCGTGTCACCTTCACTATTGTCAAGTTACGTCATCTCTTCCACTGTCCCAACACGGTCTCCACTGTCCCAACGCCACTTACACTGTCCCCACAGCATCTCCACTGTCTCCACAGCATTTCCACTGTCCCCACAGCATTTTCACTATCCCCACAGCATCTCCACTGTCCCCACAGCATCTCCACTGTTCCTGCACCATCATCACTTTTCCCACACTACCTGTGCTGTCCCCCACTCACTTCCACTGTTCTCATTCCACTTTAGTGTCCTTATGTCAGCGCCGCTATCCCCACACTACCACCAACGTCGACACATACGCACACACACACCGAGAAACCAGTAAGACTCACCGGGATGAAGAGGTCTGGATCAAACCCAACATCAGAACACTGATGGAGCAATAAGACCAGGGCTTTCTACCACCACAACATTAACATTCCAGAAGGCCATCTGTAACGCAGTCATTCTCGAAATGCGTGTTACGAGGAAATCGTATTCCTCTACCAATCTACAGCCCCCAATACACTCAGGCGCCTGACACACTCGGCTATGGGCAACATACCCGAGTGTGTCAGCGTACCAAGGTACCATACCCCAGTCAAGGTCATCTCGGGTGAAAGAAGAAAGGAAAAGAAAAAGAAAGTAGAACTCACTCACTCTACTTCATCAATAAGTACTTTTCTCTGTCAACCAAAATCCCCCACTTCGTATATCTCCCCAGTACCCAAATTCAGAGAATGCCAGCAGTCCAATCATCAGTTTATTCTGTGAACGCTCTTCATGTAATTCGGCTGACATGGAAATAGTGAGTTATGTAGACTTTCATCAGTTTGGTATCAGTATGAAGACCCCCTTCCTCAGCCACCTACCTACTCCCGCGGTAGTTTTTCAGACGTTCTTTGTCGGAACCATGGAAGCTTTCACCTTCGCTGACCACCAGACGTTTCGACTTGGTCAACCTTGGTAACTTCAACCTTCAGTCGAGCTATCGAACTTCGGGCAGTGAGGAGCCCAGTTCCATGGCTTGAAGACTTCCTCCATGGCTTGAAGACTTCCTCCATGGCTTGAAGACTTCCTCAGCAACTGTCACCAAAATAAACGCTTCCGAAGGGTCATGTCCAGTTTCCAGCCCCTCACCTGTTGTGTCTCACAGGATATAAAGATGGGGACCTCATGCCTCCTCATCCTCATAAAAGATACCTTGATGGAATCACCTGCTCTTGGACATCTGGACCAGCATGCTAGGGACTGCTAGCATTCCGGGTGCTGGACCACCCCAGGGAAGGCCAGCCTTCCCCGTGCTAAATCTCTCCAGGGACGGCCAGCTTCCTGGGTGCTGGACCACTCAAGGGAAGGCCAGCCTTCCAGGGTGCTGGACCACTCCAGGGAAGGCCAGACTCTAGGGTGCTGGACCACTCCAGGGACGGCCAACCTCTTGGATGCTGGACCACCTCAAGGACGGCCAGCCTGCAGGGTGCTGGACCACTCCAGGGAAGGCCAACCTTCCAGGGTAGCTGGACCACTCCTGGAACGGCCAACCTCTAGGATGCTAGAGCAATCACAGGACCGCCAGCCTCCCGGGTGCAAGGAGCCGGACGTCAGGCCCAGATGATGGTGCACGGGGGGGTGGAGGGGTATCATCGCCCGGTGTGTCAGAGATGGACGATATGCTGGAGGCTGTTTGGCACGCTGCCCTCGACTATCCTTGTCCGCCACCATGCTCAACAAAGCTCATCACACGCTCCGTTAACTGTACCTCTCGCTCCTTGCTCTAGACACAACAACAAAGTAGCCAGGAAATCTTAATGGCAGTAAGCGAGGGCAATGAGGATGCGGCAGTCCGGTAGTGAGCATCTCGGACAGTAACGGGGGCGTCGTTAAGCGGGGTGTATAGTCCCGTTAGCTTCCTGTGGTGGACACCCAATATGGGTAAGAGGCTATGGCGGCAGGGGGGGGCCTCGCTACAGGCCTGCAGGGACCGGTAAAGGAGGTGGGCAGCTGAGACTTACGGTAGAGTTGGGAAGTGTATGGTTACGGTAGGAGGTTATGGAGGATGTGTTGTTAAGTGGGTGGATATGTGGTTGGACAGGATGATGAAGGTCAGGACAGAGGGATAAGTAGTTAGATAGACGGATAAGTTGCTGTAATTGATGAGTAAGTAAGTAGTTGGGTAAGGAACATTGTGGTGACGTATCAGGGAAGCAGTGCCGTCATCTGATGAGCTTGGGTGACATGTACTAAGCCGTCCCACTAAGCCTGGAGAACGTCACCCTCAACCATAGTGTACACCTCGCACGAGTCAATCTTCGGGAGATGGAAGACATCACCCGCACACAAAGCCACTGGACAGGTCGACGGAAGAATTTTGCGTCCCCTCACGTCAACTTGGTATGTTAAATTCTCAAGGAGAAAAAAAAAGATTGCCACGTAGATACAAATGCGAGCTCATCATAGTATGGAGGACACGTTCCACTGATCATTAACATAACACACGAGAGAGATGGCGTGTATATGTTTGTGGTAGGTCGGGCAGATGCTGAGAGGACCATCTTTCTTGGAACTGAGAGGAGAGTAGAAGGTGAAGAATTTTGTGTAAAAAAACGATCAGTAAGAGAGTTGATGTTGTACTTTCATTTAGAATTATTAATGATTCATGGACATTTTCTATTTGCCAGGCATAAAGATAAGGGTTCATTTAATCAGAGGGAGAAAGCCACTGTATGGTTACCTTGTTACCTAAACTTGCTTCTCCTATCGTCCCGGAAACGCCCGAGTGTGATACCATGTCATGCGCGACGCCCTTGAAGACACCTTCTCCAAGAAGGATCCAGGGTCACGGCCTACCGTCGACGAGCGTAGAATGATGATGTGCGACGCTCCTCAGATGACTCTTGGGACTTCATGAAAGGATGGCGCTGGTGGAACTGAGTCCTGTCGTAGGAGAATGGTGCAGCGAGGAGGAGCTATCTGTTAGGGTCTCGCCGCTCTGACGGAGAAGGAAGAAGTCTTGTGTTGGTGATCTCCTGACGAAGGAGAGGAAACTCTGAATGGAGGTGGATAGATGACCGTATAGGAGTACACTCCTGAGGGTCTTGTGTCCTGGTGGAGGTGCTGGTGATAGATATTTAAAGGAGAATTATAGGTATGGGTGCAACTCATTGAAGTGGTGAAGGATGTGCTCTATTGGAGGGTTTAGGTAGTGGTGCTGATGATAACATGGTCGGGATGTGTGTGTGTAGGGTTGTAGGATTGTTATGTTGAGGCAGATAAGGCAGATGGGTGGAGATGCCAGCTGGGAGGTGATGCTGGTGGTGAAGATGAGAAAACTGTGAGTGATGAAGAGTGGTAGGGTGTAGACAAGGTGCCAACAAGCGAGTTAGTTGGGATGAAGTGCCACTAACTGAGGAAGTGGGGAAGGCTGTGTATGTAGATGAAGTATTACACACTTCACTTAGGTTATGGATCAATGTCAGGGAGCAGGTATGGCACCGAGTGACGTGCCAG
>JAUUDY010197516.1:0-12874 GCA_032361765.1 Panulirus inflatus
GATCTTTGTTTCACTCACAGTCAGAACATCCTGGTTTCTTTCCTCAAAAATTCCACCTACCTCTCCACTCGTCTCATTTTGGTTACATCCACACACATTTAGGTATCCTAGCCCAAGCCTTCATGGAAGATGAGCACTATCTGCTTGACTAATTCTCCATTCCCTCTTTTAGAAATAGAAATAAAGGAAGTGGAGGGTTTCCAGCCCCCTGTTCCCATCCCTTTTAGTCAGCCTCTAAGACATACAAAGATACAGAGGGAGAATTTTTTCTCCCATGTGATGGGGATGTTACACTATATCATATCATACTTTTATTTATTTATATAATAATTTATTTATTTATTTATTTATTTATCGCTACCTCGATAACGCGGGAGACAGCGACAAAGCAAAATAAATAAATAAAAAATACTTTTATTTATCATATTTGATCACCGTTTGCTGTGTTAGTGAGGTAGCGCTAGGAAAGAGGCAAAGAAAGACACATCCACTTACATACACATATATATCCATATACATACATACACATACATATAAATATACTAATGGACAGACAAATGTATACATACACCAATGGAAGGATTGGAACCCTGGGTAGGTCTGGCTGCCATGGCCACACAAAGGTTAAAAGACATACACACTAGACTTCTAGTGTTTTTTCATGTGTCCCGATTTCATCTCAGTGTGGATAGCATGGACTTTAATCTCAAGCGGCTTCGATGATCTGACAAATAAGTCAATGGACAGACAAATGTATATACACCTACAGAGGGATCTCAACCCTGGGTTCAAATCCTTCTGTTGGTGTATATACAATCAATTGAACCGAACCAAACCTAACCTAACCTCTCTAGCATTCATGAATTCTTAACGTTAATTATTCTATTTCAACATATATCAGTTCCAATCACTAAAATGCACTGCCAACATGGCAAAACATATCAGCAAACATAAAACGTATCTAGCTGCCATGGAATCTCCAGAGGGAGACATGTATAATGTTAGTATACCTTATTATGATTCTGGTAATTGGGAAGGTTTTCATTAATTTTGTCGATATTTTACAAGTGTACACATTCTCACATTAACCCCATATTTTCCCCAATATCCATATCCCTTCCTGCCACATTAAATATCAATCAATAAAATATAAACTGTAAATGTAATCTCTACACATGATAAAGAGAAGGCAATCAGTCAGTCACATTCAGAGTCAACAGGGATGGGTAATATTCTAATCACTTCTATTCCTTGCACTTAAGGGAAGTGATTGTTGGGGGGAGGAATCTATTGCTAAGTATTCCTTTCCTTCAAGAACATAAATAAGTCAATTGTGAGGTACGTTATAAAGTTCATGGATATGATGGGTTGATCATGCTAAAGCTTTACTGGCCAAACACTTAGAGAATCAGAAGAACCTTTGAAAACTTATCCTAACTTCAAGCTGCCAGTCTTCACTTTCAATAACTTAAGACACTTCTTGAAAATTTGTAGCTGCATTACATATGTTCAAGTACACAAATTAAAAAAAAAATTATAAACAGTGTACTTATTGCCTGACCACACAAAAAACACTAATACATTTCTACCATGACACTAAAATTTGCAAATTTACTTGCCGACAATGGAAAGCTGATAAAGGTTTTCATGGGATCCCTTGGCTTTTAATAAAAAAATTTTTAGCACCTTATACAATAAATAACTTTACACAATCCCGATCTTTATAATCCTATACTTGTGGTACAAAGACAAATGCCATTGACACATGCACTATCCTTAAACTGTGACACAATTAGCAAAATACACCAGTAATAATAGTCTTAGGTTAGGTTGGGTTAGATTAGGTGACATTATAATAGGTCTGGTCAGGTCAGGTCACTTTAGCTAAATTAGGTTGGTGAGGTAGTTTAAGTCACTTTAGCTATATTCAGTTGATCAGGTTAGATAGGTTAGTTTAGTTATATTAGGCAGGTTAAGTCAGGCTAGGTCAGGAAATGTTAGGTTAGGTCACATTCGGTCACTCCAGTAACATTACCTTAGAATAGATTTGGATAGGTTAGGTCACTTTAGTTACAGAAGGTTGGTCAGGTTAGATTAGGTCCCTTAAGTTACATTACATTGGTCAGGTTACGTTAAGTTAGGATATCATGTTAGATGAGGTCAGGTCACTTCAGTTAACTTAGACTGGTCATGGCAAGTTAGGCAAGGTTAGATGAGGATAGGTTAGGTTAGGTCAGGTCAGGTCACTTTAGCTACAAAAAGTTGGTCAGGTTAGATTAAATTAGGTCAGGTTACTTTAGTTATATTAAGTTGGGCAGGTTTTATCATGTTAGGTTAGGTCACTGTGGTTGCATTTAGTTGATTATGTTATGTTTGGTCAGATCAGGTCACTTTAGGTATATTAGGTCAGGTCTAGTCACTTGTTACATTAGGTTGGTCGTGTGTTAGTGTTGCCATTACCAATAGAGAACAGGACGTATGAGTCATATGAAGATTAGGCAATGTTAAAGCACAATAGAGAACAGGAAGTATGAGTCATATAAAGATTAAGTAAAGCACAACAGAAAACAGGACGTATGAGTCATATAAAGATTAGGCAATGTTAAAGCACAACAGAGAACAGGAAGTATAAGTCATATGAAGATTAGGCAGTTAAAGCACAACAGAGAACAGGACGTATGAGTCATATAAAGATTAGGTAATGTTAAAGCACAATAGAGAACAGGATGTATGAGTCATATAAAGATTAGGCAATGTTAACGCACAATAGAGAACAGGAAGTATGTCATACGAAGATTAGGCAGTTAAAGCACAACAGACAACAGGACGTATGAGTCATATAAAGATTAGGCAATGTTAAAGCACAATAGAAAACAGGAAGTATGTCACACAAAGATTAGGCAGTTAAAGCACAACAAAGAACAGGATGTATGAGTCATATAAAGATTAGGCAATGCTAAAGCACAATAGAGAACAGGATGTATGAGTCATATGAAGATTAGGCAGTTAAAACACAACAGAGAACAGGATGTATGAGTCATATAAAGATTAGGCAATGCTAAACCACAATAGAGAACAGGAAGTATGTCAAACGAAGATTAGGCAGTTAAAGCACAACAGAGAACAGGATGTATGAGTCATATAAAGATTAGGCAATGTTAAAGCACAATAGAGAACAGGATGTATGAGTCATATGAAGATTAGGCAGTTAAAACACAACAGAGAACAGGACGTATGAGTCATTTGAAGATCAAGCAATGTTAAAGCACATCATAATATTACATAGGTAATAGCCTTAATAGGAACATAAACTTCTTCTACATTGCTGCCAATGTCTTTCAGTGACCATAATCTTATCCTCTTATGTCAGTAGGTCTAGTGTATGCATAATCAGGGGATATTAATAGCAAAATTCTGATGGACATTAAAATACTGATTTGTGCTACTTCCTGTAGGATGATATATCAGGTTTTTATCAGCTCTACTGATAACCAAGCAAGTTTTATAAATCACTATACATTTAATCTCATCCGAATATTTTAAGAGACTTTCATAGCCCTGCCTACTATTCATTTAAAATCACAAGTATACATTTTGATCTGCCTTCATCATTGTAAGTCATGTATTGGTAGTATGAACCAGTCAGCTTTTACACATCAATCTATTTCTCCACAAACTTATCCAAACTAATAATGTAGAACCAGTTTCTGACATCAAAGTGTTTGAGATGAAATTATGTTTTTCTGATGGTTTCTGATGTGTTATACACAATTTTCATTTATAGAGCAAATAATTATCTTGGAAGATATTGAACCTTGTATTTATCATCCTAGGATAATGTAGGAAGGTTGCAGTCAGCAGCTTGGGGGAATCATCATAGTAATGTGATGACGAAGGTCAGAAAAAGACGAGATCAAAGTCAATATAATTACCACTTTGAAGACAACATCATCATGATGACCTAATGATCATAGTAATGTGTTGTGATGAAGGTCAGAAAAAGACGAGATCAAAGTCAATATAATTACCACTTTGAAGACATCATCATCATCATGATGACCTAATGATCATAGTAACGTGTTGTGATGAAGGTCAGAATAAGACGAGATCAAAGTCAATATAATTACCACTTTGAAGACATCATGATGATGATGATGACCTAATGATCATAGTAATGTGTTGTGATGAAGGTCAGAATAAGACAAGATCAAAGTCAATATAATTACTACTTTGAAGACATCATCATGATGATGATGACCTAATGATCATAGTAATGTGTTCTGATGAAGGTCAGAATAAGACAAGATCAAAGTAAATATAATTACATATATAAACATTACCTCCAGTTCTTCTACAAGTGGTGTGCCTTCATTTTTCTTTATTGAGGAAAAGTCCACTTTATCATTCTCTAAGTCAGTCTCATCATCTGAGATAATGACAAGTTTGCCCTTCCTTCTTCCTGATATCTGTACTAAGTCATCATCCTCTTCATCTTTTACAGTAACAGGAACATTCTCCTCAGATTTTCCTAAAGGACATAAATTTTTACTTTTCATTGTATATAAAAAAGGGAAAAATTACAGTGGTCACATGTGATTATATGAGATGAACAGCTTCCATTTATGAATGTTTGAGAATTAGATCACACCTTCATGTGAGTGCTTGCTTGGAAAATTTTAGAAAACAAAGAGACCAGATGTGTGGACAGCATTTACAGATCTACAGAAAGGCTTATAATGAAATGCCATTCAAACATACACTCAAATAATCCTGCCGCACTCCCCTGATGTGCCTTATTAACTTAATCAATCCTGTCACCTCCATGCTGTGCCTCTTTCCATTCAATTTTGTTTATATCTACTCTCATCTCTCTCCTTCTGCCCACTCTCCCATTGAGACACCTGCTTCTGGAGTTTATGGAGCCTGCCAACAGTACTGTTTCATCTGTAAACAACTGATTCACCTCCCATGCCCATCCCCTGCTGCTAAAGGAAGACTGGTCCCTACCTCCAATACACTCACATTTGCTTCCCATATGACCTGGACCATGAGAAAATCAAACAAAAATGGTGACATTACACATCACTGACACAGCATCACCTCCAGAGAAAAACTTACCATTCTCCCTTCCTACTCGAACCCATACCTTCCCCTCCTAATAAAAATTCTCACTGGATTTAGTAACTTTCCACCTACACTATGTATTAGTAACACCTTCCACAAAGCATCTCTGTTGATCCTATCATATGCTTTCTCCAAACAGATAAATGAAACTCCCTTTCTCCATGTATTTCTCACACAAATTCATCAAAGCAAGTAGCTTTAAATCTATTAATACGTGTTTAATCCTTCCACATAACTGAATTCCTTAATTCAATAACATCAAATCTTTTGAACTACAGCTTTCTTATAAGTTAAAAACATACAAATAATCTATAATTCAAACACAAAAGTGACGAAAATAAACTGCATGTCTTACAAGCTGTGCCCGTTTTCTTTTTCATTTTTCAAATTCTATAAACAATATCAGTTCTAAAATCCAAGAAGACTAAAAATAACTGAATTACCTTTAAAAAGGGAAGAATCCAAATCAAAGTCACCAAAATCATCAAAATCATCATCAATGAGGCTGAAGTTAGTGGAAGCTGTTGGTTCTGTCACCAAGTTTAGTTTCTGAGGAGATCTGAAGGGAATTATCAATAAACAATAAAATAAGTGATTTTCAACACCAGTTCTTTATGTGCTATAAGAAATACTTCTTTCATCAAAATCCCCACCTCCTCCAAAACAAAAGAAGGTACAGGAACATGGATGAAAAAATGATCTGTTAAAAAGATGTTAAATTACAATCATATAGATAGGATGAATCTGTAGCTATAAAATTAAAAGTGATAAATTCAAAAAGACTCATATTCCTCTACTTGATATGAAAGACGATGTTGATGTATTCTTCACAAAAACCAGAAATAGCAACCGAGGATGTGGATCCAAGTTTAAATTATCAATGATGGATGTGACTTATGGGAAAAAGGGAATGATGGTGAAAAGATATGCAGAACATGTATACATATTTAGAAAAATTCCATTACACATACTTCAAATCTGTAACACAGGGAGAGTGGCTGGCACACGGGGAAATACATATGTTTTGTCTCTTAAAATCAGTTTTGTCCTGTATTCTTATCTTAAACATAGGCATAACATTGGAGTTGAATAACATGAACATATATAAATAGGGGATAGGGGAGAAAGAATACTTCCCACGTATTCCCTGCGTGTCGTAGAAGGCGACTAAAAGGGGAGGGAGCGGGGGGCTGGAAATCCTCCCCTCTCTTTTTTTTTTTCCAAAAGAAGGAACAGAGAAGGGGGCCAGGTGAGGATATTCCCTCAGAGGCCCAGTCCTCTGTTCTTATCGCTACCTTGCTAATGCGGGAAATGGCGAATAGTTTGAAAGAAAGAAATATAAATATACTATCCTACTCATACTAAAAACAAAAACAAAAAACAAAAAAAAAGGTTAGCAAGTGTAGCAAGTGGCTGGCAATGTAGGGAGATATCAGTGGCTTTTTCTTTGAAAATAGAGTGGTTATCTATCCTCATCGGTTACCAAAGTCATCCTTCACTCCAAGATTACCAAAAGAAAAAACCGTGGTTTTTAAATAATTTCTTAACCATGCAGAAATGTCAAGACAAAGTAGGTGGAAATGGCCTCCCATGCTAGCCTCCCTCCACCTTACAACAAAATTAAGTCACTTTTCATGTTATCCTTCCCTACTCTTCCAGCCAAATAACATAAATCATAAATGATCCTCCTAATCACTTAAGTTGTCCAAAATCCTATGTATGTTCTGTGAAGTTACTGTATGTGTATGACCAGAAGGTTGACAACCATGCAACTAAAACAGCGACTGCAGAGGTACTAAGGTATGCAAAATTGTTTCAAGCACCTTCCTGGCATTGGATAAGACATCTAAAGGCTTCATTACATGAGAGCTCTATAGGCTTTAAGTGGTACAAGAAGTCAGCTGGTAAAAGGATTGTCGTGTGACAATAACAACAGTCCTCTCAAGACTGTTACAGCATTGGTGGCAGATTCAAGTGAGAAAATGCAGAAGATTGAGTCTAAGTTTGGGAGGATGTGTGGAAGGAGAAAGGAAAGAGTAAATGTGAGTAAGTTTAAGATTATTAGGTTTAGCAGTGCAAAATGACATTAGTTAAGGTGTGAGCTTCAAGTAAACTTGGAGGAAATGAAGAGATTCAGATACCTGGGAGTGGACATGACAGTGAATGGAACCATGGACGATGAGGAGAGTCATATGTTGAAAAAGGGGGAAAAGATTCTGAGAGCACAGGAATGTGTGGAAAGAGAGGTTATCATCTGCTGAGTGCAAAGATGTTTGCAAGTATAGTAGGCCCACTATTCTATATGGATGCGGGGCATGGGCTACAAATGAAAATGCATGAAAAAGGGTGAATGGGTTGGAAATGTATGGCGACAAAAAGTGGTGTGACAAAATAACAAAAGGGTAAGAGAGAGAGGTGTGATAATGAGGAGTGTTTGGCTGAGATAGTTGAAGAGAGAGTGCTGAAATGGTTTGGACATATGGAGAGAATGAGTGAGGAGAGGTTGACAAAGAGGACATATGTCAAAAGGGGTGGGGAGAAGAAGAGAGAGACCGAATTGGAGATGTAAGAATGGAGTGAATAAGATTCTATGAGCTCGAAGACTGAAAATGCTGGAGGGTAAAAGGCATACATGATATACATGACAATGGACTGAACCTGAGCATATGCAGCAGCCAGGGAAAACTAAGAAAAGGTCTGTGATGCCTGATTGTGGATAGGAGGCAATGGTTTCGGTGCATTACAAATGACACCTAAGAAATGGGTGTGTGCGAATATGGCTTTTTCTTCATCTGTTCCTAATGCTACTTCACCAACACAGGAAAAGGCAAACATGCAAAAAAGAAATAAAAGGATAATTTTCACAGTCATAAATTCCAAATTTTGACATTCATTGATATAAAACTCCAACCTTATACAGTATATCACTCTCAGAAACTACTAACACTCTTGCAACTGGCTTGGAAATCTGCAAAGCTGGTTTTGTTGCTGAGATCTCATCTTTTGACTCCACTTGAGAAGTACTAAAATAATCAAGCATTCTCCTTTGGCGGAATAATTTGCTTCTTCCCCCACGTCGACCAAGCCTGGGCATTTCTGCTACTTAACCTGAAAGATACAAGAACAGTACCATAAATATCTGAAATTAATTCATCTATCAGGTATATAATGTATTTTTCTATTCTGAAAATTGTATTTACCCAAGTTTCTACTACCAGTGTTAGTAAAATGCCAATATTTGCACAAGTTGCGGTAAAAAAAAAATTAAATGTGGAGTGAGAAAATGGGCATGTGTGGGCCTCTCTATCATAAGAGATTTCCAAGGGTTCATCCATGTATGCCAGCTAATCAGCAACAACTTGAGTTGTATGACCTGCGTGTTATCTTGCAGTTCATAAGCTGCCTCAACTCCACATGGTTACTGCCATGTTTTAAATTCTTCTTTAATGCTGCTAATGAATTTCTTGTGATTCTGCACTACCTTCAACAGGAGTCTGAAGCATTTAGAGTCAAACCTTCAGGGGCTTACATATCCTCTAGTAATTATCTTTTAATTGGGCATGCAAGCCCTCTATCTCTCCTCAAAATGCCAAGTGTAGCTCTCTGGGAAAGGTCAGTAGTCGTCCCTGTGGGGACCCTTTACTAACCTTCCCTGGGATGGGTACTGCTTTGCTAGCCAGGATGCCTCATGCTGCACTGAACCTATGGTGGAGGTTGGCTAGGATGGAGTCCTACATCCCATCTTATGCAAAATCTGTACCCCCTTTCATGCTCTGATCACTCCTACTCTGATGATAGATGCATTAGGAACAAAGCCTATCACACCAAAGAACTCATCCCTTCCCCTGAATCCTACTATGCTTTCATATCTGCTCAGAATCATTGGGAAGATGCTCTTCATTAAAGTTACACACACCTTCACACAAAGAGAGTGATGATCTGACTTAGTCTACTCAAATTTTCTAGTCCTGAACCAAAAACATCTTCATAAAACTCGTAATTCTCGTAATTCAACTACTGCAGTGATAACTCTTTCTGTTCCTTAAAAAGAAGTACCTCCAATAACTTTTGTAATTTAACCTTTCCCCCTTTCTTTCATCCCGATCAACCCATAGTTAACTTTCTAACAGAAAAAACTGCTCTTCTCAACATACTAGTTTCTTCTAATCAAATATTGTTTGATTCTTCATCTTGTCCTTTGCCCCCATCTCCTACATTTTTCTTGCACAAGGTATTCCAAGTACTTTTGCAACATCAAGTGGACAAAGCTTTTGGGTCCAAGTGGCAAACCTTCGCGAGAAGGGAAAGTGTCTCTGAGCTTGTTCCAATCTTACATCAGCCAATTATTCTCAGTCTAAAACCCATGCTGTTCCTTTCTGAAAGCATGCCTTGGTGCAGCTCATCCCTAACATCTTTTCTATTGCCTCAATGCTCAAACTTATGCAATCTCCAAAGGGTTTGAATCTCTCCTTAACACTGTCTTAAAACATTTAGAATCCCATTCCCTTATTTCTAATCATCTATATGGGTTTTTCTGGACTAATTCATGTGAATTAAGATTGTTGTTGTTATCCCTGATAAATCTAAATAAACTAAAGAGTGTCACATCATCAAAATGAAGGCCAAAACAAATCATGAAAAAAAAAAATAATGTAAACTATAAACTATAAATTCTATCAATTAAATGCATCTCCTAAAATAATACAGGTGTATTTCCCTTGCAAACTAAAAATTGCATTGTTTTCAGTGTTATCTGAAAAAAGTGCAAGTTGTGGTGCCATATGCATTCAACTGCTAAGACTTGTTAGCTGTGTCGGTGAAGTTAGTTTACTTTCACCAAGCACAACCAATGTAATGGAAGGAAGATGGTGACAATGTCATTGGTATATTTTAACTTAAACCCTAAAAATCAAAATATATCTCAGTCCCTAAGTGAAGACTGTGGAGTTTTTACATAAGAATTGCTGGTGCAGTTTCACTTCCTTTTACTCCACATTTTTCATGATCATAATTCTTCTTTGGAATCTGTAACTCAAAAAACAAAGTTCCCTGGTCTAAATCACTTCTACGAAGGATAAGGTCACTGATATCATTTCTGCCAAATCCAGTAATTATCTCTGCGGTGCTACCAAACTGGAACTTTAACTACTAACATTCGAGTACGAGGGCACCTCTGCACAAGCCATGTTGATGTCAGTAAATTTTTACTAAAAATTTCAGCTGCAAGAGGTTAGGTGATTTTCAGATATCTTGTTGAAGTATTACAAATTAACTTACCTTTTCATTAACCTTTAACATTCACAAACGTAGATCTTCACCACGTGATCAACATCCACAAAAGACCTTCAAATTGAGAATTCATGGCATAATTTCACGGCTACATTCTGCATACGGGTACGAATTGAGGCAAGTATGGGTGCCAAATGCTTCCACAGGACAATCACTTTCGGCTATCCAGCAGACATGATGGGGAGCAAAGTGGACAATTTGTGTCGATGTTGCCACATTTGCCAATTTCTGCTGATACATACAAGTTTCTGTATAAATGTTACTGATAAAGGTACTAATTAAGTTTATAAACAAATTATCTTATGAAGCAATAAAAGCAAAACTTAATTACTAAACTTAATGAGTAAATCTATCAGTAACATTCATGCAGAAACTTTGTATGTATTTACATATAAATATAAATACATACAAAGTTTCCGTACAAATGTTACTGATAAAGTTACTTATCAAGTCTATCAATAAATTATCTTGTGAAGCAATAAAAGCAAAATGACATTCAATCCATCAACATATAAAGTAGAAAAAATAAATATTCAGACAAATAAAAGCAAAACTGTCCAATCATATCTCTTACAGCAGTGCACTAGATCCTCCTTGAGGTATTAAAAGTCTAAGTTTAATTTCATGCTGTTTGTATCTTGTTATATAAATCTAAAAACATCTTTCAGAGTACATAAACCTCAAATGTCTAATCAGCCTCATATTTTCCCTGATATTCGTAATCCTCACCACTCCTGCCATACTTAATGTTGTAAAATAAAATATTATATGCCATATCTCTTGTATTATCTAATCCAGGGTGCACAACTCTAATCTTTTCGGCCAAATGTGGCCAGGAATCTTAAGTGTGTGGCACAGAGAAAGATGTACAAAATATGACGTGCAGCTGGCAAGATTGAAAGAGCGATCAAGTTAAATTCAATTAAATTCATTTTGCATCCACGATAATTAGAGATACGCAAAGGAGGAAGAGACTTAGGAAAATGGCAAATGATTTGAAAGGATTATACCAGCCTTATATGTGGCCATAGACAATTCAAGGGTGGGCCATTTTGATAACTGTTTCTTTCCCTACACCCCTAGCTTTGGAACTTTAACCTTTCATATATTTCAGAATAACTATGACCTCCCACCATATAAAAGAAAGGCTGTTCACTACCTCAAAAATCAGTAAATACTTTTCCTTTCTCTTCTTTCTTTCCTTTCACTGCCCTCTTCAATTTTCAATTAGGACATGACAATGATGTGGACTTTAGTCTATGACTGAAACCTCAAAAATAAAGAAAGAGAGAGAGGAAAAAGGAGAAGTCCTGCTTTCTGTTGTTTGTCACTTATCATACCTTGGTTTTAAAAAGTTTTATGTTGCCTCGTATGTTGTATGTTTTATGTTGTCTCGTATCATCCTACTTCATTTCTTATTCTGTAAATCTAAATGTACATTATAGTTCTGCATTTCTGACTGCTCATTTCATGATAAAATCCTTCGAAGTGGTTTTTTGACATATATTGCATGATTACCACATACAGCAGCTGCAGGTGATTACTGATCTCTTGTTTGTACTGGGGCCAAATAGTTCATAAAAGCTGTGGTTCCGTGGTCTTAAACCTAACCTAGCATGCAGAAAAGTCACTTGGCTAGTTTTGATGCACTTGTAAAATGAGTAAAATTTTGCAACATCCATCAAATTCACCCATCTCTTCGTCTCTCTTCTATTTTTCTCATTGCTTACAATGAAACGTGAATATAACTTGACAGCCTCGCATAACCTATAACATGCTAGCCTAGTCTGGGAGAATGTGGGTGCTCTCCACATAATTTGATTTTACTTTCAAGGAAAACACCATAACAAGCTTAATTAGACAATTAAAACCACTGAAAGCCACAAGGACGACAGTAGACTTCAAGAAATACACTTGTAACACTCATGAATTTTTCTTTGAATTGTGTGATGTTTTTCTTGCTGTATTTTTATGAATGTAATAACCAAGTGCTACCTGGTGAAAGACATCACCACTAAACATCGTAACAATGCCTTCACCAAATGTTTGTTACTTCTCCCTGCATTCTTTTCATTTCATATGGGACAAATAATTTTTCACTTTTCATTTGTCAGCGAGACCCAGAAGTATGGCACCCCATCATTGAAATGGAGATTGCGAAACTTACAAAGAATCATGCCACAGAAAAAAAATGAATGAACTTCTGATATAAACATGAATTTCATTAGTTAAGCACAGGTGTCCTACAGTATTACAGGTGTATTTCACAACTCTACAGCAATGCCTTTAGGTTTTAACACTGGGAGTAGGCCATGCAAAAGTCGGTAATACACTTGAAAAACATCAAAAGAACTCATAAAACATGACGTAGTTGCTAAAATGCTTACAGAAATATTGGAACAATACATTCTTCTCCGAACGAGGATCACACTGTCATCTGTTTGTTTATATCTGGTGCTTG
>JAUUDY010197627.1:0-12872 GCA_032361765.1 Panulirus inflatus
ATATACTAAACCTCATAAAAGAATCAGAGGGAATTTTTGATGATGTTTAGTACAAAAACTAAATTCATGTCCATTTATCGGTAGTTATCATTAGATGTTACAAATGAATTATAGTCCCATCTCATATAGAGAGCATTAGATGTGGAGCTCATTATTTCTATCTTTGCATAGAAGTAAAGACGCCTTAAACTATTCAGAATGATACAATGCTTAGCAGCATTGTTGATGATGATGTGATCTCTAGAGGGCTCCCCCTTCCAAGTAATAACTGCCAGAGCAGCTGCTGGACATGATGCATGAGACTCCTATGAAAGTAATGATGGTCATTTATCTTCAAGCCTCTCACCTGCGCCGGTGAAAGGGTTGCAAAGAAAACTAAAGGCAAGAGCCAGGAATTTATTTTCCTCAATTAGTTTTGACAACATTGAAACTAGTGGAGAACAAGCTCCTGGCAATAGACTCAGTTTTCGTAGTTGTCATTTACTCATTTGTCACTCTCATCTGTTTGTTAAATTTGTTGTACAGACTACAGTTCATCATCTCAACTCTGTTCCTTGACTGTATATAAGCAAGATAGAATACAAAGTGTAAGGCTGCTTGACCACTGTTTATAGCAAGTGTCGTAGTGTCTTATGACTGTCCTTATGACAATGAGCTGATGACCTGTAGCAGCAGTCTGAAGGAATGTGTCCTGTATGAGCGGGTTATGGTCTGTAGATTATGCCTCTGTACCTTCTGGTTATGTTGTCATGATGTATGAAGGACTTTCAAGAACTGAAACCTGCATTACTAGATCAGCTCCTGTAGATTGCTTCACTATATGAAGACCAGTAATCTCATCTCTTTCAGCGATAATTGCGTTAACAGGTAAAATACGGACAAGTCAGTCCCGACCCATATAATGTGGTTCTTAGCCTGTGATGGAGGAAACTGGGGCACGTGAGACAGTAATGTGTGGAACATGGTTGGAAGCAAGGATCCTGTGCATGACCATAGTCTTGTCATGGTTAAGTTGACGTGCTTGGTGGCCATCCAGTTTTTGAAGCAGTTGAGGGTGTGTCAGATGATCACGCTTTTTGGAATGCTATTTTCATCGCTGATGCCAGTGGTAGAGTTGCCAACGCGCTTCCATCTACCAAGTGCATCTCTGAGGACACAATTGTATGGGACTTCACAAGTGAGGGACTAGAAATTTTTCACTGGTTTTTCGTAGCACTCAGGTTGTCGACGCTCACGGAGGAGGCGTGCAAACCATGGAATAAGAATTTTCAATGTTTCAAAGTTGATGGTTTTGTTCATGATTGTACTATGGTTGATTAGGTCGATAGATCTAGAATGCGATAGATGAGATCTTTGAAGCTGACAAGGCGATGGAGGAGGTCCTCATATTACCAAACTTCTCGGGTCCAGGGAGAATGAAGTATCAATATTTGCTAAGGTATGGGAGGATGTGTTAAGTTACAGGGGATTGAGCTTTGGAGAATTGAGTATGTAGACGGTATGTGTTAAGGTGTGAGTGGTTGTATGTTCTACGATGAAGCTAGCAGTGCATGTCAACACCTAGGTGGTTGTGTGCAGGTTCATTTATAGGTGGTCATGTGTAATATGGTGAAGGTACCGAAGTGTGTCCACTTATGCATCTCTATTGTGTCCATGTCTAGGTGGCTAAGGGTTGAGACGTGTAAGCGTCTGTGTTGTGTATTAACTTACATGTGGCTGTATGCTCCGAGGTATACTGAGTTGTGCTGCGGATTATGCTTTTTTTTTTGTTCGTGTGTGTGTGTGTGTGTGTGTGTGTGTGTGTGTGTGTGTGTGTGTGTGTGTGTGTGTCTGTGTAGCTATTGTTCACTGCGACACCTGTGTACTTCTCAGGCTTAGAACTGAGGGAAATCTATTACTGCAGCTGCCGCCAACCACTTCCTCTCTGTCTCCAGGAGAGATTTATTGGTCTATGCTATCACTGGCAGCTCGGATGCAGTGGTGCTCCGTGTAGTATATAGATCACAAGGAATTATGTTTGTTAGTCTCTTTTTCTATTCCTGTGTGTAATTACCCATTCATATAGTGAATAAGTCTTACGTCGTTATGCTCCACAACCAGAACTTTCTTTACCGAAGACGCGATTTTACCATCAAGCAGCGCTAACGCGTAGGTCTCACAGCAGGAGAATTTAGAGTTAAAGAGAATCAAGAATAAAGTGAGTTACAAGTTCCCATGTGTTATGTGTGAGGTGTAGAGAATCTGTTTGTGCAGTAAATACCAGCAACCCTGGTGTATTATGTGAGCAGGAAGGAAGAGGTCATCATGGGTCAAGGAGGGGAACATAGTGCTGGCTCACTACTCCACTGTTTATCACACCCAGGACTTTTAAATGCCCTACACCATATACAGCACACTCATAGTCAACTGCTGCAGGCATTCCTCCAAATGACACATGAGTGGTCATTGGGTTAATCATCCATTGGATGTCATTTGACTAGCCCTCAAAGAGTTTTTCCTGATTATTGACTCGAGTTTTGGCTTGGCTGTGAAATTCTCTACTGATCATTCGACCATATGTATTTGTTTCATTACTGAGCCCAGTGTGTTCATTATTAATAGCTTACTGCAAATGAGGCATTTGGTTCTGAGGACCCTTCCTCTAGTCATTGCTATGTCTGTTCTTGCATACCGGACTAGCTTTTTTTTTTTTTTATGTTGAAGGCTTCAGTCACGGAAAAAAATCTACATCAAGACTGGGCCTTAATTGAAATAATTTATCACTTTAATCAAATGAGTAAATATGATCATTTATTAAACCTCTGATTGACATTTTTTTTTTCTTCATTTTCAACTCTACTAAAGCTTATGAGTTTCTAGGTTGAAAAATGATATCAAATTACAAAACAATGTAAGTGCATCTTGTTTTTTCATATATGTTCATAATAACTGACAATATGAATATTGTATTTTATTTGGCTTTGTAAAAAACTAGTTTAGCCAATCAGATCAGTGTCCAAAGAATAGTGCTATTCTTGTCCAGGCTTATGTAGTAAGTTTCGGTAAGTTATTTTGTGTTGGTTTGAATATGTTTTAAAGGTTCCATCTGATAATATTCATACATTTTTTGTATCACTTCTTTCTATAATTCATCATATTTTGTGCCTATAGTGCATATAAATTCCATTATTTGTGCATGTTGGTAATTTTGGTGTATTTATGTGAAAAGTGTTGTCTATGGAGATCTAAGTTGTAATTTATGGCAGCTAGACACTTTTTTGGAAATTCTCCAACAAATGTGTGCTAACAAGTGAAACACTTGACAAAATCCAGTTCCATGATTAATGTTACTGCATAACTGGCAAATATAATGAGCTGTATTAGCATATCAGCTTTGAATATGAGCCTTAGTATATTGCTAGTGGGGTAATTGTGTCAAGAGTATTTTAATTCATTATAATTTGCTACATTATGTTGTGTGTTCATATCACCTAAGATATGGAGAATAGTTTTAGTCATATTGACTATAATAAAAGTATCTTGTATGTGGAGCGTATGCAAGTACATATCTAGGCTAATATGCATTTGGGATGCTCATTCAAATGCTTTTTCAATATTGTTAATACATTAGAGTTGGTAATTGCAAGTAAAATCATCCTACGGATGGTTGTGGTAAAATGGTATACTGTACTGTATCAGCCAGTTTACTTCAGATGTGGAAAGTGGCTTGTTGTATACAGATTAACGTTGCATTATCCTCATGCATGTTAGAATAAGTAAGTCATCTGTAAGAAGTGGTATTTAGGGGAAAAAAAGGTTATCCGTAATGAGACTGTGATGTATATTAGACAAGAATTTTGAACAAGAAACACCGTGATAATGTACATCTCTTTTTCACATGGATTATAATCTTATATTGACATTTTCTTTTTTATACTGCATATTTCTTTGAAGTACAGTGAACTCATGCCAGTTCAACAAAATAGGGGAGAGGAAACTTGACTTAGCTGTGGTGAATTATCAGATGCCCTCCTTGAAAAAGAAAAAAATAGGACAAACTTTGAAGCAGGTTCTATATGTGTATAAGTTTCTTATCCTGTGAGTAACCCATCTCTCCCTCCAGAATTACTAAAATAGATTACTTACAATCCCCAAGCATTTTCACATAGTTATTTATTTAATCAACATTAAAAGCCGGTAGAGGTAATGTACCAAGGTATACAATCTATGAAATGAAAGTACTACTATAATTATTGACTGCAAGGGGATACTTATATTTTTGTAAAATATCAGCAGTGTTCATAATTGGTTTTTAGAATATTCCATAATCCAAAAATATGAGAAATGGAGGTCACTGTCACTTCAAAACATAATCACCAGACATGAATAGCCCCAAATGGCATTTATGGGTCTGGGTGTGGGAGTTATGGATGCATAACTTACTAAACTTACTGATTACTCAAATTTGGCCATTTTTGACAAAAAATTTTAACCTTGAATTAGCAAAGAATCAAATTGATTGAGGGTGAATTGGCAAGGTTTCACTGTAATACATAGATGAAAAAAACAAGCAGAGATTGATTGTAAGATAATTGAAAATGTTATGATAGTACAATAACAGCAAGGCAGGTCCTCTTTTATTTTGTGTAAACAGTTTTATGACATAAGCAATTGACTGTTTGATCTATTAGTTTGTATTTTTCAGAGGAGTTTATTTGTAAGTGTAAAAATTAACTTCTCCAGTAGATGAATACGAAACAAGTACAAAATTGAAATATACCTTCTGACCATCATAGTATGAAATTTATAAGGAAATTCCATATCCTTCTGATCACTGCAACATTTACTTCATTTCTGAGATATTTTGTGTAAGTTAACATTTCTTTTCTTGAAATTACATGATGTTAGATACAATTACATCAAGACTGTAGTAAGTAATTTTGAGTTGTGTGCTTTCATAAGTGAGATTTTAAAATCTGCAATTATGTAATTGTTTGTTGCATATATGGATTTTTATATATTTTTTTATGTGTGCCTATCAGTGGAAGGTTAGGTCACCTTACTGCATCCACTAATTAATGATCAGGGTACCTCACTACAAGGATTTTTGTTTTTTCATACAAGCAAATTACTATACCTTGTATGACTTGGAAAGTCTAACATAAGATATGAGTTTTTTGATGCTTAGGTTTTGTTTTCCGACTGGTTAGATGTCAGTATCATCCAAAAGTTCAGTGAAAACAAATAATAAGATGTGAGTAGATAGTGTGATTATCATAATATGGGAGTTTCAGCAGAATGAATGCTTAAGGCATTGGGAAGATGGTTTACATTTTAAAAGTTTCATGGAACCAGACCTAAATGGATATGAGATGTACCTCACTGTGACGCTAACCTTATTGTTCAGGACAAATAATCACTGCCAATAATGTTTGATATTTAGTGTTGCTCAGAATGTTCTGTATATGATAGCTTTAACAGTGATACATTAGCTCTTGCAACCCTGCTTTTGTCATCAGTTCCTTGTGCAGTCTCTATCAGGATAACTTTCCTTGCTTTCCTCATTTGTAAAGCAGTAAGTATTAATATTTACAACAGATGATGAGTATACATGCTAAATTCAGCAAACATTAAAATGTTTGATGGATTCTCTCTAATGTTAATATATGCATTAAGCCATTCAAATTTATTCTGAACTGGAGTATTGCATCTCACTGATGAGAAGTTTGTAAACTTGTACATATAATTTTTTTTTACAGGGAAAGTTAGGTCCTTAGTACAATGTCATTGTTTCACATGTCAATATGGATAGTAATCAGAATGAAGCAAGTATGTGTGCTTTAACTCTGGTATTTCTCTGTCTCCTAGATATGTTTTCCTTTTGAAAGAGCTGACATTTTCTGCAGTTGAATATTTATAATCAGGCTTTTCATCAGTGTGTCATGTCTGCTTTTTCATTTCTATCATATGGTTGTATTTATTGTACATATTATTGTTTAATACCTCTTTTAAAAAATTATTAAATGTGAGACTGCAAATTTCAATAGGTTTTTCATTATACATTTAACCCTTTCAGTATTGTTGAGTGCCTAAAGCTTAGGTGGATCACCTAGTGAAAATGACGATGATGGAAAAAATATTGGTACAAAATTTTGGCATTCTAGATCATGAAATAATATCAGACAGCCAACATGGCTTCAGCAACAAAAGATCTTGTCTAACAAATTTGCTAGAATTTTTAAGTTTTATATGGCAAATAGGATTCAAAAGTACCCTCAGATGTAATGCACCTTGATCTTCAAGAAATATTGAATAAAGTACCACACAAGAGACTGCTGTGTAAATTAAAATCAATGGAACAGGGGACAAACTGTCTGCATGGATTAGTGACTTTGGCTTACCAACAGAAAGCAATATGTATTTTAAGTGGCAAAGCCTCAGACTGGCTGAGTGTGATGAGTGATGTACTACAGGTGTCGGTCCTTAGCCCTACTGTTTTTCACAATACAGTATACAGTGATAATCTAGAATTGTGTCTGGTATGTAAGATGATATAAAAGGAAGTAGAGCAGTAAATGGGCAGGATTATGAAATAATTATAAGAAATCTATACAAACTAGCTCTAAGGTCAGACAAATGGCAGATGAACTTTAGTGTGGACATATGTAAAGTTTTGCACATTGGAAATAAGAAAACAAAACATGACTGTCAAATATTTGAAAATCCACTAACTAAAGTATATGAAAGAGATCTTGGAGGTGTTATAAGTGGCAGTCTGAAATATACCAAACAGCATCTAGCAGCAAGTAAAAATGGAAAACAGTAACTGATTTCCATAGCAATGAATATTGGTTTCAAAACACCAGAAAAAAATTCAGCCCTCTTTAATGTTCTAGTATGACCACAACTTCAACATGCAATCCAATTCTGGTCCCTAATCTACTAGAAAGATGAGGAAAAATAGCAACAAATGCAAAGACAGGTGGCAAAACATTCTATTTCTGAGAAACCTATCATGAAAACCGAATAAACAAAATTTATATGAGTTCAAGTATCAACTGAATGAAGACAGGAATATGAAATATACATACACATTAATTCCTTTCTCTCATTGCAGACCCTAATGATAGAGTGCAAGAGAGAGTGGGATAGTGTACTAAGACTTCATAGTAAGATTTCCATTTCATTATATCCTGCTACATTCCATAAGTTTCTCCATTCACTTTCCTGCTGGCTGTTGTTGCCAGAGGGTGGAGAGAGAGAGAGAGAGAGAGAGAGAGAGTTCTTACTATTCTATCCTTACCTAATTAATTTCATATATGAACAGATTTAAGTTTAAAAGATGACCTAGACATGGGCTAAGGGCCCGCTTGCTATCTGTTTCCGATGTACTTGAAATGGTTCTATTAAAAGAACAATATTATTAATTCAAATCTGCAAATATATGACAAATTCAAATTAGTGATGAGTAATTGCTGATGCACTGGTACATCTACAGGATTTTGGAGTTAAGAAAGCTGTACTGAAGGGATGTGCTACTGTAAAACAGTTATATAAATTGCTGCCATTCCAATATCAGTGACTGGTACACTTAGAGCAAATGCCAGTTAACAGGATAAATGTTTTGCAAAAAACAGATATATGAAAGAATTCAAATACCAGCAGAGTACTGGACCCTTTCAGGGCTATTTGTTATAGTGAAGAGATCAAAAACAGATTAGTGTGGTAAGGGGAGAAAAGCATACCAATGATTCAAAGAGAAATGCTTGTTAACTTTGTGTAACTGAAGAGACGCAAATATTGTCTTGTGTACTTGAAGTATTTATCAAATTTATTTTTAAACTGTATATTGTGCTATTTTTTGTACTGTAATGATAAATCATTCTGTATATCAATAATCCCATTGATGAAAATGTATTTTACTTTATTTGAAGTAAAAACATTTCCACAATAGCTTGTATTTAATACTGTGAGTGATATCAGTTAACTCTAGCCCAAACTTTGCATTAGTGCAGTGGAGTTACAGAAACCCCACAAGTTAATTTTGAAAATATTCAATAGCCAGCATCAGTGTTGGTGCCATCTTCTTGAGCAGCTTCCTCAACTCGGTTGACTGCTAACTGTGGAGTGAGATTTTGTTTTTCCACCTGGGAATGTGCATATTCCGTATGTTGTATATTATTGTCAATTCCTCTGCTGAGCCTATAAGTGATGAAGATGGAGAAGAATAAAGTGAAGAAAGGCCTTTACCAATGAAGAACTTTCGGTAAAAGGTACTCATAAAGTCGAAAGTTTCAATGGCCACTTTTTAGGTCTTTTAGTAAGTGATATTTCTGATAATATGTATACTGGGGTCGATGTGCTGTCTAATGGATTGAACCAGGGCATGTGAAGTGTCTGGGGTAAACCATAGAAAGGTCTGTGGGGCCTGGATGTGGAAAGGGAGCTTTAGTTTCGGTCCATTACACATGACTGGGTGTGAACGAATGTGGCCTTTTTTGTCTTTCCTGGTGCTACCTCTCTAGGGAAGGTTTGCTATTTCATGTGTGGTGGGGTGGCGACAGGAATGAATGAAGGCAGCAAGTATGAATATGAACAGTGTATATATGTATATGTCTCTAAGTATATGTAAGTATACGTTGAAATGTATATGTGTGTGTTTATGGGCATTTATGGATATATGTGTGTATGTGGGTGGGTTAGGCCGTTCCTCATCTGTTTCCTTGCGCTACCTCGCTGATGCGGGAGATGGTGATTAAGTATAATTATAATAGTGATAATAAAAATATAATTTTTGTTTACTATTTCAACATGTCAGTAGGTCAACAGTGTACTGTGTGCAGTAGGAAGTTTGGCATTCAGTTTTACAATAATCTTGTGATGCTCTTGATTTGCATGGATAAATGGACTTTCAAGAAAAAGCTGGCTGCAGCTACTGATAGAATAACTGTTCTAACACACAGGGTAGATGTCCTTCAGGACATCCTCGAATCCAGCTTGCTGAGAGAATCAGGGAGTGAGCCATCACTGTCGGATAGCAGCACTGTGGATGTTGAGACACCCTAAAGTAATCTTTCTTCTCTCACCAGTGAAAGCCAACCCTTCTAGGTAGTGCAACAAGGTGAGAAACCCCATACATGTTTACCTTTGATGCCAAAAAGAAAAAGTCAGTTTCAAGCTTTGGGTAATGTTAACGACAACGAACATAAAGTAAGGCTCATTGGCGATTCTGTGATCCAAGGACAGATGGATGAATTCTGTGCCAGAAACCCGTCACACCATAAATGAGTTTGTTTTCCAGGTGTCAGGGTAGATGATGTTGCTGACGCTGTAAACGAGGTTTGCAGTGGCAGTAACAATAATTCACTTGTTATTTATCTTGGAGGTACTAACAGTGTACTGAAGGAAGGATTGGAGGAGCTGTTGGAGAAATATCACTGTCTTATTCGACATTTTCAAGATAAAACTAATAACATGATCTTAGTTCTTCCCTGGATCAGCACCAGAATTACCTTCTTTAGTAAGGCATTCAGTCTAAATAATAGATTAGTGAACATTCTCTTTTTCAGGAAGGAGTTGAGTTGATAAACTTGTGGCAGCATTTCTACATGCAGTCTAGTATGTTTATGAAAGATGGACTGCACCTAAATGAAGTGGAAGCTGCACATTTTGATATGTTCTTTAGTGACTCTTCATGAGCGTATAGGTCATAAAATGCAGCCTCTGTGGATTAGACCCATCCCCTCCTTAACTAACTGAAATTCATCTGAAAATATCTTATGTTAACGCTTGTAGTATATGGAATACAGTCTTAGTGACATCAGCATTAGAAGGAAGTTATATGATCGTAATTTCTGAATCTTATTTAGTAGGCATTGGTATCCTGCTCTTTGTTAAAGCTCATTTAAATCTCGTAGTAAAAATTGTTGTAGCCGTTGGAAATGTAGACTTCATTTTTGTAAAAATTGAAGATAAACTTTTTAAGAAAATAATAGCAGGGTTATCTGATAGATCCTCGCGTACACTAGAGATAGACAAAAGATTTTATGATCAGTTGACGGAAATTTGTAATGAGCAGGTTCTACCATAATAGATTTTAACATACTAGTATCTAAATTGGAAGAATCCCTTTCCAATTTCCAGTTTGATACTGCCTTAATCCAACTGGCCGAGAAACGCACTCGCAACAAGAATATATCAGATTTAGTTCTAACAACAAATGATCTTATCAATAACGTTGAAGTTGGAGAAACGTTTGGTACAAGTGATCACCGACAAATTACTTTTAAGGTCGCTTTCAGCTGTGCATGTAATGTGGGCCAACATAAGAGTCGTGAAAATATTCACGATCTTAAACGTGTAAATTTTAATGATCATCTTATTTTTGAAGGGCAAGCCTGGTATCATATGGTCAAAGAATACGACATGAACGTAGCTTGGAAGAGCTTCAGTGAAACCTTTAAATCAGTAGAGGGAACATACGTACCAATGCGTGTAGACAATCTATTTCTAAAACAAAGTCAAGGTGATGGAACGGTCATATAAAGAAAAGTTCCTCTCGTCTAAGAAAGTTGGTCATGAGAAACTCAAGAAACCAGTAACCAACATGATAAAGTAGATCATATATATCTGAGTAGAGAAAGTAGGCGAGTTATACGAGAAAGTAAACGTCATCATGAAGCGTACATTCCTGAAAATAGAAAATAAAAAGAAGGAATTTCGCTGTTATGTTAGAAGCAAAAGAACCATTACCCAGTCAAGTGGTCCGTTGATTACAAGAAACGGTGACTTGTTCAACAAAACAAAGCCATAGCAAAAACCTTAAATTATTTCTTTCATCTACTTTTACGATGGAAGACACAACCCATAACCCAAATCCAGTTTCACTAATAAGAGAAGAGAACAGTCCTCAACAAACTGAGGTAAAAGCTGAAGACGTACAATCAACAATAAACGGAGAGGAAACATAAAATGGCAGACCCTGATGAGTTTTATCCACGGAAAATGAAAGAGGCGAAAAATGAGATGATTAAGCTCTTGACTGTCCTTTCCAACAGGTCACTTGCCGCGGGAAAAGTTCCAGATGAATGGAAGTTTGCCAGTATTACGCCGATGATGAGAAAAGGTAATATGTCACTGCTTAGAAATCATCGTCCAATTAGCTTAATGTCATTGGTTGAAGAATTATGGAAACCAACAAACGTGTTCACCATTTGGAAGACCACACTTAATAAACGATTCTCAGCATATTTTCGATGAAATCGCTTATATGTAACTAAACTGCTTCATTCATGTTATAATCAACATGTATGACGAAAGGAAAGCATTTGATGTCATCTATCCAGATTTTCACAAAGCAATCGATAAGGTTCCACATCAAAGGTTACTCGCAAAAATGAAGTTCCATGGGTTGTTCTTCACTGCATAGGAACTGGTTGACTGCCGTAAACAGAGTCGTGCTTAATGGTCGAACCTCAAAATGGTTAAAGTTGCACGTGGAGTGCCACAAGGCTCAGTCTTGTAACCGATTCTCTTTCTCATATATATCACTGATATTGATAATGGATTGCATTGCAGGGTATCAAAACTCGATGATGATACAAATCTTAGAAATGAATCTACAAATGAACTTGAGCGTATACAGCTTCAAACTAACACAGATAAACTGATTGACTTGATTCATATGTGACAAATGAATTCTTTTTTCGATAAGTGCAAGGGTTTATATATCAGCACTAAAGTGAAAAGGCAAACTACAGTATGTATGCTGCAAAAGGTTGATAAGGAAAAGGACATGGCTTGATACTTTCTAGCGACCTAAAATCAAGTGGCGTGCAGAGGCAGTGAAGAGAGCGATCAAAGTTCTTGGATTCATAGACAGGGCCTTCAAATCCAAATCCAGAAAAATCATCCTTACTGTTTACAGTTCATTGATTCCTCACCATCTTTAACATTGTGTGTAGCTTTGGTCACCACATCTATAAAGAGAAACAGACAGAATGGAGGGAGTGAGGCGTCGAGCTACCAAGATGAATCCCGGCCTAGGAACCAAATCTTATGAGAGCAGATTAAATTACTTATATTATTTAGCTTAGAAAAGAGGTGAAGAGGTGACCTAATACAAATATTGAGAATTGTTAAAGGCTTTGATAATCCTGATATATCAACTTATTTAAGACTTGATTCGTCTGATCTCACTTGTAGTACTGGATATCATCTCTTGAGCAAAAGTTTTTCCTCGAATGAGACAGTCCTTTTCCAACAGGTTTGTTAGCACACTATGGAACGATTAGCTCATCAGAGTGATTGAAAGTAGTACTATCGATATGACTAAAAATTGACGAGAGATATCTTGCTTCAAGTCCACGACTTATTACTTGGGCCTCCATTGTCACAATGACAGTTTGCAGGATATTCTCTTTGAATTATCTCTATACCTTCTGAATTGTACCACACTAATCCGTGACTTATTCATATATTTCTGTCACAAAGAACCTCGAAAGGACCCAATGGTCTGTTGCTGTTTGACTTCCTTCGTATTCTATCGAATACCTTTGCTTAATGTGAAGAGTCATCCATAATTACTGATCCATCCAACGTGATGACCCACCCATGATGTACTGTCCCAACCACAATGAAGACCCATTCATGAAATAACAGCCACAGAGAAGACCTATCCAGAATATACTGACCCAACAATTGTGAAGACTCATCCATAATGTACCGTGATGACGTCTACCATGATAACGTAAAACCTGTGGTGACTACCCCAGGGAGACGACTCAGCCAGCATGATGACCCGCCTACAGTGAAGCTAAGGTTCTCACCACAGTCCAGCATCTTACGACGCAGCCACCATGTTGACTCAACCACTGTGACAACCACACCAGTTA
>JAUUDY010197737.1:0-12871 GCA_032361765.1 Panulirus inflatus
ATATAAATAATATAACTATTTTGAGGGCATTATGAGGTGACTGTGGTGTGATGTGCGCTTGGGTTGCTTTGACTAAGTAAGTAATTTATGGGTAAGAGGGACACGTGGTAAGAGTATGATTGAGAGTGAATGCTAAAATGGTTTGCATATGTGGAGAGAAGGAGTAAGAAAAGGTTGAGAAAAAGTATATGCGAATCTTAAGCGGAGGGGACAAGGAGAAGGGGTAGACCAAATTCAAGGTGGAAAAATGGAATGAAAAAGATTTTGAATGCGAAGGAGGGTGACATGGGACAGAGTGCTGTGAGTGGACTGAACAAAAGCATGTGAAGCAGCAGGGGTAAACCACAAGGGTCCATGGAACCTGGTTGTGGATAGGGGGCTGTGGTTTCGGTTCACTACACATAATAGGTAGATGTGGGCGAATGAGGCCTTTTTTCAGCCGCCTGTATCACAACAAATATAAAAATGACCAAACTCATAAACACTGAAATAATTCAGTATGAGCTAAACAACCTACCACCCACCTCAGTCCTAAACTGCAGCCCACCAAACATACACCCATCACAATCCACATTCTCCAAACAGGAGTGTAATAGAACAAAAATCTGAGGTGCATATTCTAATTCAGATCTAAATTGTTAATTGTTTATTGAATATCTTCTTATCCATTTACTTAAATGCAAGTCTTATATCAAACAGAGGACATTTGGACCTCAAAAATTCTCTTGATGTGGTCTGGTGAGCAACATGATTGATAGTGTTGATCTGTAGGTCCTTTTCATACACATATTCAGGTTGCCTGTTTAATGCTGTATAACACCCATATCATGGCCTTCTTGTACTGTGTTTCATCATGGTTACTTTGCATTCACTTGTTATAACACCATAAATACTTACTTGACTATTTTTGATGCTATCTTGGTCACGCTATGTCTATTGATACCCGTAATTCTCTCATCTATATGTGTGTATTTATGTAACTATTATTTTTCTAAATGGTTAGAGAGCTCTCTACTAATAGGACTACTTCTTAACTGTAAATTTCTTTGTGCTGGCTTTTGAATTTTTCATTGCTTCCTATTGAGTTTACACCACATGCCCACTGCTGGATGAAGAAAATGGTCTATGTTGTCATCACTTGCTACTGTAAAAAAATAAATTCAGAGGGGTTTGAGGATCTCTCTGCTGTATCAGCAACTCTTAAATTCAGTGTTTACATTCTTGTGTTATTTCACCTGAAGTGATTAAGCAATCGATGCATATTGTTCCTTTGTGTTACCATACATGAGATTCATGTTACTCTTCTTTAACATACTTTTGATACAGGTCACAGTGCGATTGTTTGACTACATAGGTCTTGTTGCAAAGTTTCTACATTCATGAATGTTCAACTAACTAATTTTGAAGTCTGCAGGCATATGCAGATGATTCAAATGCTTCTAGCAAATCACTTCCATAGATGAGTATTCCACTTGCTGAGATATTTGACCAGTCTGAAAAAGTTCCTTTGACACAAATTTTTCCCTTTCTATCAGTTAGATACTGTACCTTTAATTTATTGAAGTCTTTCCTTAACACTAGCTTGGAACTCAATTTATCAGTCTGCTGTATAGAACAGTTGTAAATACAGTATTACCTCTGAAGACTGTAAATCACAGCTATAACATACCATGCCCTCAGCAAATCAAATGCTATTAATAATAATTACATTCACATGGATTCGATACAGTCTTAATATTTCTTGATGCTTATCACCGTTCAGTACTTACTCCTCTGAAAATGCAAATGAAACACAAAGACATCAGGTAATATTTAATTACAAATGAATCAATGAAAAATATGTATCACACAAATACAGCAACACATGACAATTTTCTCCTATTTACATAGACCTGGATCTTATCAGGTATGAGTACACTTATCCCATGTAATGGCTTTAATCTCTCCAAGCCACAAGAATAATGTCTGGATTAAATTCTTATATGAAAAGGTATTAAATACAATAAATCAAGCAAACTAATAAAAAGAGTGTAAGACATGAAATGATGCACTTCATTCTATGGTATGAGGACTTCATGAAATACAGAATGATGATGGTGATACATTATGGAGACTCGATGAAAGTTATGATGTGGCATTTAATTCACTAAGTCCCCCACAAGATTTCTGAAAGGTTCAAGTGCTCATAAAAACACTTCATACTTCATCTTTACAATAACTACAATGAAAATTATTGAGATATTTTGACTATATTCCTACTGTATTTAATGTATTATCTTCCTTTCCATAATGGTCACTGTAATGTCTATATGCATGAAAAACTATTTTTTTGTGTGATATCACTTAAGATTTAGAATATCCTGGACATGTACCTTGCTTGCGCACAAAAAAATAATTAAATGTAAATAATAATTTAAATAAAACACCGTAAAAGGAAAAAAGTAGCCGTAAAATTAATAAATCAAGTTTTCACTGTCAAGTGTTCTCTTTTTTCTCCAAATTTTTTACCTACAAAATATATATATGATACAAAACCTGTTAAATCCTAACCCAATCATTTCAATAAATGCATGTAATGATCATTAGAATGAAATATGATGGTTTCTTGAAGATAAATATCTCATTTCATTGTTCTATGAACACAAATGGAGGGACCAGTGAAAGTACTTAAGCCACTAATATGAAAGGTGCTCTGGGGCTTCCACTTACAAAAATACAGCTGCTGATCAGAATGTATAATAATCACCTTCATGATCCATCAATACGTGGCTGGGTATGAAGTACGATCATCACCCACAAGTTCCACACACAACAGAGTAGTGGGTGGACATGGTTTTTGATCATAGCCCATAGCATACAACTAAATTCTACAACATTACAAGAGTAATGTATAACTGTCATATACATCTTCCATCCAAAACTATACAGATGATATGGAGGAGGATCAGGCACAGCATCTAACATCAACAATAGAGCAGGTGGACTTGATATACTTTTGTTACCATATATTCCACCTACAAAAATATCATTGTTGTGCAAGACCATTATTTATCTGCCACAACTTCCATCCAGTACAGTACAGCTGTTGGAAAGAATGTATGATCATCAACCACAGCTTCCATCTACAATAATGACCCTGCTGGACAGGATTTATGGTTATATCAACCACCTTTTCTATCTACAGCAACACAGCTGTTGGGAAAGATTTACAACTAAATTGACAATTCCAACCACAACAACACAGCCACTGAGCAGGATGCTTGAATACCAAACACAGATTCTGTCCACAATAATTTTCTTAGGACAAATATCTGCAAGCTACAAAACTGTTCCAGTATCTCTTCCTTTCCTAACTTTTTTGCAGTTTCATTATTCATACTTTAATATTTGGTTTCAAATCAAGATCACATGTGATCTGAATGAATTCCCTGCAAACTTTGCACCATAATCTCTTCTATAACTTAAAAAAACAACTGAACTTACAAGTCAACAGCACATTCAAAAACAAACACTATAAAACACTTCCACAATGGATGTCATCCAAGAAACCTGTCTATTACGCATTACATATATTCTGGAGTTTCTAAACCAGTTGTCTCTGGCATGAATATACAGACACACTCTATCTACCTACTGATGTACATCCTAGTATATTCTGTGATATATTAGGGCAGCTTCTGCACAACCCTCTTCACAACCTATCAGAGCCAACCTCTACAGTGTCTCAAGCAGTAATGTGATCATTTACCTTCTGAACTTTCCTTCCACCTAAACCTTGTTCTTCACCTACATCTAATGCCCCTTAACTTATGCACTCTTTTGGTACTCAAAGTTTTCTCTATGTCTCCACATGCTCTCTCAGTACTCTAGCTTTAGGTAACATACAAGCCATTTCTATCAAAATACTATTTCTCCCTGATTTCCTAAATCCCTGTTCTTATTTCCACTAACATGAAAATGTGACTTGCACTTTGCTTTCATAACAAGCCCTACTAAATGTTTCATGCTTTTTCCTCATGAACATAACACACACATTCATTAAAAAGTGAATAAATGCAAACCCAAACCCACAATTCTCATCCAATCACACTTCATCACCTACATACACATACAAACACACATACATACAAAACACACATACTAAAAAACACATCTATGTATTTAGAAAGCTTAAACAAATTTAGGAGGTGTGATATTACAGATTGTTCTTAAAAGATGGAGCCCCTCAAATGTAAAACTCCTCCCCTTACAGTACAAATAGGTAATTACACACACATTCTTAAGTTAGTAAATGAAACAATGGGAGCAAATGTAAAATACTGATGATGGGAAAAATTGAAAGGCCTCAATATAATTATCATCTTGCACAACATACATTTCAAAATTGTGTGCGTGAGAAAGACTTGAGAGTTGTTATTGTCCCTAACCAGCTGCCAGAGTCCCACATAAGGAGAATGGTTGAGACAAACTATCTGCTGGCAAATATTAGAATTGATTTCAAGTATAGGGTTAGGGAAATGTTTAGCAAGCTGTTAATATCCTACATAAGGTCAAAATTATATGCTTCCCAAATTTGGTCACCACACCTAAAGAAGCACAAAGAGCTAATACACAAGGTCCAGAAGAACACAACAATGACGGTACTAGAATTAAGAAAGTGGAGTAACTGGGAAAAGCTTGAGGCTTTAAATTTGCTCATCTTGGAAAAGAAAAGAGAGAAGGGTGACTCAAAAACACAATTTAGTTTTCAAAACAGACTGATGACATGGACAGTGAATAGTTTTTCAAGTGATGTAGGGATAAAGCAACCACACGACATAATAAGAAATCAAGCAAGAAACTTGTTAAAAAAAAGATGTAAAGAAGTACTTTTACAGTATAAAAAGGTGAATGAAAGGAATAAAATGACTGAAGACATGCTTAATGCAGACAGCATACATCAAGAAGTTGAATGATAATAAAAAAAATATTCAAGAGATTGGGCTCCACAAGTGTACAACTCTCTCCTGTACAACAGATACATAAATACACAAACAGTTTTTGTACGGTATGAAAAAAGCAAAGAAAAGCATATCAGGATAAGAAAGAAAGTAAGGAATAAGCATAGCATGATTAGAAAAGAACAAAGACAATTTGAAAAGGATACTGTGGACAAGTCTGGAGGAAATCATCATCAGGAAAATAACATCCCACCTACTTGTTGCAATGCTTCAGGTACAAGCCTCTACACTTTCTTTATATTCAACATTATGATTGGACGTCAGTTACACCTCAAAATCAAAAGTGTATGATTCACTCTCAGGCCAGAAATTATTTAAGACATACTATCTTAATCTTTTTCAAAAGATATATATAATGATAAGTTACTTTCTACTAATGCTAAAATACTCCATTTTGAGCAACAGGGGACGATGATTGAGAACTCTGAATAAAATGTAAACGTCATAATTATCAACAGACAAAAGCTGACCTGTGAAACTGTACGTCACATAACCTACTACAGGAAAGCCTTGCCATGAAAACCTATGTTTCAGTACCTAATACAGGAAAGATGACCAACCAACAAAAAAGTACACTTCAGAGTATCCAATACAAGAAAGATGAACAGTAAAAATCTTAAGTTGAAATATCGACTGTAGAAAAGATGACCATTGAACCACTAAACAAAGAGATTACTGGTTACAATAATATTACAGGGTAATCTTAGTTCTATGGTCTCTCATAATAAAGTACACTTTAATCAAAATCAATACATAGATGGATATTTTCATTCTTCACTGGAAATTACATTTGGGTTTGTCCTACTTTTTAAGTTCATCTGCTTCATCAATACAGTATTCTGGATGCAACTCTGAGCAATGACTATGGTATTGAAAAAAAAGTTTACTCTGCCCATCCTGCTCTGGTTGTAATTAACTGCTTTCATAACTAGCTGTACAATATTTCTTTGCAATCATAATCAAAAACAGCAAAGTAAAAATTAGAATTCACACAATTTACAGCATAGTAATTCATGACAAATCCAAAAGTGTAAAAATATAAAAATAAGACCCTCTTAGTATAATAATTTTATTAGTGTACATAATAGAGAATTGCAAGTGCTATTAAATTTGATTTCATCTTGATGGCTTCGGCTGAGGGAGCATAAGAGGAGTCAAGGTGTAGAGTCGCACTTCTCCATGCATCACCACCGCACTCACTACCGGTACATCATCATGAAACCTTGTAGTCACCTCTAGAATCTGTCCAGGAGTTGGCATAGATGCATCCCTGAAAAGAACATATATCATAATGCACAAATGAAAAAGTTAAAACAATGTACACAGCTATGAAGGATTTTCAAGGAATCATATTGGACAGAGTGAAAAATGAGATAATCAGAGAGATCCAACAATGTGAATTGTATGACTAATGTAGCCTTAGATGAAGCATGGAAGACAATATAAACATGAATCCAGTTCACACCCTCCAGTCACTCCCACTGAACAAAACACCAACCATTCTGGGAATCACATTTGACACATGAGATTCATTTCCCACATCAAGTAGCAATTTAAGCTAGAGGCTTAAATTCACACACCTTAGTACAGATTAGAGTGAGGGGTGACCTGAAAGCAACCTATAAATTTCTAAAACAAATTAATGATGTGAGCAGTGAACAGTTCTTTGAGAGAAGTAGGAATACAGCAACCATAGGACAAAATATGAAATAAACAAGAAACTTGTTAAAAAAGATGTAAAGAAGTACTTTTATAGTATCAGAAAGGCAGATGAATGGAACAAAATGACTGAGAACAAGGGCAATGCAGACAACATACATAAATTTACGAAGCTGTACAATAGTAGAAAACTATCATGGGTATAAAAGTCCCACCCTGAACAGTACAAATAGGAATTTACATATAAAACAAACAACAAATGGACCTGAAACGTACCTTATGACTGTGATTCTCTTGCTAGGCGTAGTTGGGTTGGATTTCTTGTATGGGACAGTGGGGAGGTATATGTCATAGTGAACTGTGAGTTGCATACACGTGGGAAGTTTCTCTTGATATATGCTTAAGTCTACACTCTCATCATTTATGGTGCAGCCAGACAACACTGCTTCTGTTAAGAGTAATGACAATATGGAATTACTAGGGAAAACCTGTACATACACACAGTAAAAAAAAGTATCTTACCATTTTTTGTATGAAACAAACACCACAGACAAAGCAATTTTGAGAAATATCAATTGAAATAGCTATATAGTGGGGCTATCATAATCATTAGGAAATCTGTCTTACATTCATACTTGCCCACCTGACCTTGAAAACACGAGTTGAACTGATCATTTCAAAAATTCAATGAACCCATCCACGAAAATACTTTTGCACCTTGTGTACATGCATAAAATTTCTTTTAAACACAATTGCATCTCCTACCTTAGTGAGGTATTATATTATCAAAGACAGATGAACAACAGCCTCATTTGCAGATATGCACTCTCGTGCTGTCATGTACAATGCACCAAAGTATATATGGATATCATCAAACTTATCATACAAAATACACATCTCAAGGTCAATCACATTATATGTACAACAGCACTGCATGGATATGAGTTTTTGGTATTGAAGTCAAAAGAAAGGAAGAGGGCAGACATATCAAAAATAAGGTCCATGTGGATGATATGCAGTGTGAGGTTGCTCGGTTATGTAAGGAATGACAATACAAGAAAGGTGTTGTACGTTCAGTCTGACTAAGTTGGTTAACATGGGTGTGCCAAGATGATTCAGATATATGGAAAGGATAAGCGAAGAAAGGCTGACTAAAAGGATCCATGAGTAGGAAGTGGAGGAAACTAAGGGGGAAAGGAAGTGAAGATAAAAGATAGCATGGAGGAGGCTTTGAGGTATCAAGTCTTAAACATTTAGGAAGCACAGAGGCAAGTATGAGACAAATGAACTGGATTGATATGGTATATGAGAGGGTGATGTGTCATCAATAGACTGAACTAGGGCACAAGAAGCACTCAAGGTAAATCATGAAGTAGTCAGTGGTAGACTCTGGATTCAGTATATTAAAGATGGCATCAAGAGTAGGTGTGTGCAAATGAATTCAGTGTTCATTTGTTCCTGATGCTACTCATTAAGGGGAGAGAAGCAATTAGGTATAAAAAAATATTAGTAATGATATTCTTGTACAGTACTTACAGAAAATTCACATATCAAGAAATAATTACCATTCTGATTTCTATAAGCAGTCCAGTAAGTCTCTTAAGCAAGTTTTATCTCTATTCTTCCTTTTTTAAGAAAGCTATTACTAAAGGCTCCAGCCACTACAATTACTGTTCTTCTAAGTCTGCTCTCCTCCCACCAAAAATGGAGAAACTCTAAGGTTATACTAAATCATCATGTCTAAATCTACTTCCATTTATATGGAGCACAACATGTGCATATCGCCTCTTAGCAAGCTCAAATATATTCCCAAGACAACTAAAGTGAGAGTTTTCCATACTACTGCAGAATCTCATAATCATCCACTCTTCCATATAAGTGCAATCATCAGACTTTATACATAAAATGCTTCCACGGCACATGACACCCTCACATGAAGCATTGCTTGCCTTCTAATGTTCCCTCATATCTTTCCATTCTCTACCAACATTCTCTAATTATTCTCCTAATTCCTAAAATATTGTCGCATTTCTAACATGCCCAACCTATCTGTTCATAGGAGAACAGAGATTCCCATTCTGTACGTAAGAGCTGAAACAAGTACTCCATAATACAAGCTTCTTGTACAATCTGCACCTTACTTCTCATTCATTTAAGATCTCAGCACAATTCCAACTCATTTCCTAATACAGCCTTACTTGACCTCTCTCAAATTCAGCTACTATGCTCCTTCCCATATCAATCTTTACTTCTAAATCCCACTATAAATTCTAATTCTTCTCCAGCTTCTTACATTATTCTAATCCCCAAAAAAATTCATCTAAGGGACTTTTTATTTCACACAACACAACATGAGATTCAGCTAAAATAGTATTATCTGCAAACAACAATAGTAGCTTAAAATCTGTTCCATCATGGGCGGGATCTACCCCTTAATTACCTCATCTTACTCTTAATTTCCTCAATGTTCAACAAAATCTAAACAACCATAGTTATATCATACAGCCATGATATACCTTTATATATTTCAGATCACTCACTCCTTCCATTTACTCTCATTCAAGTACTACTTTCATCATAAAAGTTTTTACCAGTGCTCAGAATTCTTGCATTCATTCCAAATTCCTTCCATATCCTTTTCTACTCCCTTCATCATATACGTTTTCTTAAATTTAACCTACATCCTTCAAGTATGAGTCTTATACACTGAAATGATTATGTTAAAAAACTCATAAGATATGGATTTACCCATGTCCTAATATCTACCTGCAAACACTTCCACACAAACATAAAATAAAATGGAAAATACACAAGTTTTCTTTATGCACTATCTTCATGTTTCTGCAAAACAGCATTGAATTCTTATTACAATGCTTAATAACTTGAAACAGAAAATGGATAACAGACAAAGGGCAACAAATAATGAAGAAAAACATGACATACGAGTAGTAGTGGCTATGGCTGGCTTGATGAGTGGAGTGGTATGGCCCATCCACAAAGAACGTGCTGGACCATTAGCCAATAGTTTCTCTGCAGATGTCTTATTCACAAGCTTCTTATACTCCTTCCAAGAACCAACCTTAGTGTTCAGCTGTAAAAAAGACAAAGAAATAGTAATAATCATATGCACTCCAAACTGAAATGGAAGTTTGTGTACTCACATCTGATCATATTTGCAAGTACCCAAAAGTTAAATATCAGGATTCCATCAACTGCATCAAAATACCTGATATTGACATAATGCCTGTCTTTTTTTCAAGATGACACATTAAATAAAGTTTACTAACCCTGACAAGACAGCTTGGATAGGACCCTCCTTCTTTTCTCCGTTGTCGCCGTCGCCTAGTTTTCCAATCTGGTGCCTTACTGTAATCTAAACCTTTCTCAGATGCATCAAAACCACTCCTACCCTGGGATCTTGAAGATAAATCATTACAAAATTCACTGCCTTGCTGATCATTATAAACAGGCCTATTATTCTGCATGGGGTATGATGGATGTGACCACCTATCACCATGCTTTTGCCATTCTGGTTCTCTTCTTCTATGAGAGGAACTACATTGACTCTCCATTCCAAAACCTGCACTACCTTGCCAGTTTGTCCCACCTCTGTCATCACTAATGTTCCATGGTTTATCTCTTTCAAAATTAGAAGAATCCCCACTTCCAATATACCTTCTGTTATTATGCTGTTGCCATTCTGGTTCTCTTCTTCCATAGGAGCTATGTTGGCTCTCTGTTCCATAACTTACACCACCACACCAGCTCTTCATACCCCTTTCATCACTGTTATCCCAACATCTATCTCTTTCAGAGTTAAACGGATTTCTACATCCATTGTGATATCTATCATCATCAATCTGTCGTTCTGGCTCTCTTCTTCCATAGGAAGATTCACCAATACTTTCTTTTCCATAGCCTGCACCATCATTCCAGCTATTCACTCGTCTGTCATTCATGTTGTCAAAATGTCTGTCTCTTTCAGCTTGAAATGAACTTCTACTTCCATTATCCCATCTACTGTCATTCTTTCCCTCACCACTATCTCTGTTCCTAGCACTATCTCTAGCACTATCTCTGGCCCACTCTGGTCTAAAATTTGAGTTATCTTGCCGCCAAGTTCTAGAGTCTGATTCATGATCATTTTGTCGCCATGGCTGGTTAGTATCCCTCTTTTTCCAACTATTTCCTCTTCCTCGCCTCTGTCTGTAATTATGTGTCTGGCGACTTTGGAAGTTGTTCTGCCAGTCCTGTGAAGAGTCCCTATATAAACTGTAATAGTCAAGAGCTTCTAAAGAGATTTCATACGTCTTTTTGGGTGGAATACTATTTTTGGGTAGTAATTCTGATGCTTCAACATTAATGGAAAAAGAATTTTCCCCTGGTACACTTGGGAACATCGCAAGGAACTCCTTGCGTTTTTTTTCATAAGCACTGATGTCTTCATGAACATTCTTTCTTTTATCCTCAAAACTCTCCTTCCTCTCTACTGATTCTATATTAATTAATTCATCAGGCACATCCTTCAGTGGCTTGTAAGGATTGTCTGCAGCACTTCCAAGGACAGCATATAATTCTTTCACTGCATCTTCTAAGTTCTCGTTCTTGCTTTCAATCACCTCTATGTCTTCCTGAGTATCAGCTGAACTTACTTTATTTTTGAGCTTCAATTTTGTTCCTTTCTTACTTATCTGATGTTGATCCAATCGGATCTGTTTTTCGTAGCCTGAAATAAATAAAAGCAACTTTCAATTAACACTTTTTGTTCTCCTTATGATAATATATCAAAAGCCAAATAAAAAAAACCTATGCACTGTCCTGTCCATTTTTCAATGTACAAACAAGTCTAATGAAAATGCATTCCTTTGTTCTTCACTCTTCTCACTATCTGAGGAATATGTACAAGCAACCACTCACTCATGCAGTTAACATTTATTCTCACCCATATTAATCTGAACTCTTTAACACAACCCAACAGCTCATTATTCTTCATCAGAGGAGCCATCACTTCTTTCACTCTTGTCCTCTCAGTAACTAAAGTCTTTACCCAATGAACAATTCCAAATCAATACATACCCTTGCACAACAACTCAATTTTTCAAAAGTGCTAAGACATCCAAGCCTCTCTCATCAAACAAAGCGCCCATTTCTCCCTTCTTTACCCCCTGGTTACTACCATGCACAGTCAGACATCTCACACCAAGCCTTCAAGGAAATATCCTCACCTGGCTCCTTTCTATGTTCCTGGTGTATAGAAAATGGTAATACAAGAAGGGGGGCTCCTAGCCTCTCATTCCTAACTCAGTTAAGCACTTCAAATGATGTACAGGAAATACATGGGTAAAAACTTTTCTCTCCTATACATGGAAAACTAATTCAGAGGTATGGTTAAACTAATTTAGAGCCTAAAAGAAATCTTTCTTCTATTGTCAAACACTGTTCATATCACTCATCTTTTTATACTTGGATTTTCATTTTTTAAGTTTTTGACAAGTAAACAAAAACAAATGTAATACACAGGAAGCTGAGAGTACTTATTGCAAACAAAATACACATAACCTTATCAATAAGCAATGACACAAAAAAAAATTGTGGTGAAACATTATCTTCTACCATATACCTACAACTGTAATGGCTAATTTCATGAACATAAAAGTTACATCTTAAACTACCTTAACCTACTGATGCATTTTTGGTCCATGCAGTTCATCATGAGTGTAGCTACCCAAGTAGCAATTCAACTGTCCAGTTATATAGAAATACGTACATGTGAACACTAAGTGTGTTTGATGACGAACCACTTTGTAACCAGTTCGTGAAAGATGGGCATACACATGGAACTGGTCCAAATGATGAGCATCTTCCAGCATTAATGTCTGTGCTTGCTGGACACTCAGTGCAACACCTCCAAAAGTTACCTCTAGCTCACCCTGAAAATCCATAACTCATAAAGTTTATTCCTGTCAGCAGTTCTCAAGTGTTAACCTCAAGAATACTTGCTTCTGCCAAGTAGATCTTATGTAATGTGACAAATGATGATATGACAAATTACTTATAAAATAATCATAAACCCTATAAAGTTTCTCATTACACAAACTGTATCGAGAAACCTGATTAAATGTCAAGAAAAACTTATCTATTTATTCATTATACATAACTACTGTTGCCCACATCAACAAGGTAGCACCAGAAAACATGATGAAGAATGGCCC
>JAUUDY010197958.1:0-12867 GCA_032361765.1 Panulirus inflatus
ATATATATATATATATATATATAGCAAAGCAATGGCAAAGTCATATCAATGATACAAGCATATTTGCCTGAACTAGCTTCTTATCGTCGTACAGCAGATTTTCGTTTGGTATAGATGCATATAGAAACATACCAACGTTAATGTAACTGTTGCGAGTCAATTATCTGAACGAGAAGAGAATTTCATCTTTATCTCATTATGGCTCTGGACACGAACCATATCTGCACAGTCAACTTGCTTGTATGGAACGTCTTGCATAAAGAATCCACTTACACAATGATGTGCAATTCTACTTATGTAAATAAATGTGTGCAACTTTGCATGAAAACTTGCGTATATGTGATGAAGTATATATCTATATATAAATTCATATATATACTTTCTCATTAAATAAATGCATACATATATTTCATGTATGTTTACATATACTTTATGTATGTATACATATACTTCATATATGAAATAGTCGTAATAATTTGATGGATACTAATGACACTTTGACGAGATAGAAACACTTGGTCCGCAATAATTTTATTAAAAAGAAATGAATAAAAATATCACAGGCATTCAATACTTATATGGCTGATTACGATTTCAACACCAGTGGACATTTGGGACACCACATATATGTTTAAAATGGAGGTATACCCAAGAGAAGGTATTTAATCTAGTTATTGACCTAAGGTAAAGATGGTCTCATAAGTCATCGTGGTAGGCCGAGCTAGCGTCCTTTAGAGCAGTATGTAGTCCGTGAAAAACTTGTGTCAGAAATCATCGTCGGTAGATAGCGTTCATAGGAGGCACTGTTGTCTGTCGCTGAGATGATGTACATAGGTGAAGGTAATGCCCAATAATGTGTTCCAGTGCAGCTGGAGCACAACTCTCTGGTCTCTATTGTCGATAATGGAACCATCATTCACCTGGACCAGTTTACCACTAGTATCCGTAACCTGTAAATGAAAATAGGATTATTTTCTTTTATCAAGAATGATAACTGGAGATTAAAATAAGTAGAAAGATATTTTCCTAGAGGATCAAATAAAATAAATTTTTTCACGAGATTAAGCGTGATCTTCGGTAATAATGTCTTATTTGCACCAAATCATATCAAGTTGACTTCATCTATTTCTACTATGTTACGTACTAATATCTAGGCTTCATCTGTTACTAACATGTTAAGCCTGAACTTCTTTGCTTTATGCTCACCTCCTTTAATAGGCACTTGGCATTCCTTGGTGACAGTTATGTAGTTATCGACTGGGACTGTCTTTGTGACGTAGTGTGGGACGGACTCAGTCACCGTGGACGTCACACTCTCAACATTGGTGATGTAAAGGGAGGTTGTCTGGACCTGTGACGAGAAAGACATTTTGTTAAAACAATTTCAACAAACGTTGGTAAAGTCGGTTATACATGAAGGAAAAACTGCAGGGACCAGTTTGTACTGGGCACCAATTTTAATTTTTTATGGGAGACTTCAATGCGTAACTAAGTAGTAATCCAAAGTCTGCCGACTAACGCTGATACTATTATAGTGACAAGACTTTCAGAGTGAGGTCGGAATAAAGTATAGATTATACGAATTATTGAATTATCACCTCTGAAGGCCACCAATATTGAAGAATACCTATAACTATCGACTTAATTGATGACTTTATGAGCTATTCGCTTCAAAATGTATAGAGACTATTGTGATTAACGTCCTATGCGCGGACTCATAACATCCTACATCTGAATAATTCTTACAAAATATAGTGTATTCTGAAGCGTACATTAGCCTTTAAAGACTGACCTGTGTCTCAGTGGAGTAGACGGTTTCGGTGAGACGTTCAGTTTCGGTCAGGTATTCTGTTGAATATTCAGTCTTGAATTCGGTTTTGAATTCGGTCTCTGTGATGTAGGTGGGTTCAACCACTGTAGTAGAGACGGTCTTATATTCAGTCTCGGTGGAGTAGATGGTTTCTGTCTGAAACTGTGTCTCGGTCACGTACTGTGTCTCGACTTGTGTCGAGATTTCAGTTTTGAACTCTGTCTCTGTGAGGGTTGTCGGCTGGACCACAGTGGTCACGATGGTTTCGTACAAAGTACTAGTCTCGGTTTCTGTGACGGTGACGTAATTATCCAGGGTGGTGGTGATGTAGGATGGGACTACTTCGGTCTCGGTCACAATCTGCTTGATAATTTGTGTAGGACAGGCCTGTAGGAAAAACAGCAAACTGTGTTATTTGCAATTAAGAGTGCTTTCACCCGATACATTCCAGTATTACAACACATTCCATACATCACAAGCTATTTTCTCGTCTAGTGTTCACTGGTATAACAAAACAAATAGACACTTGTGTATACAGGATAGAGAGGACCTACCTCCTTCTGCACAGGCACCGGGTAAGAGGGGAATACAACGGGGTTCTTCACCTGTTGGACCACCTCAACCTCTGGCTCGCTGGGCAGACCATAATGCTGACTAACCTGCTCTTGCCTATGAGGAACCCCATAGGCAAGGGCCAGCTGGCTCACAGCTAAGAGGACGACAATGGCGTACCTACAACAAAGTACAGATGATTATTGCAAGATAAGACCTGGCACGATAGAGTCCAGCGATTTCAGACATCACATGGCATAGTCTAAACAAGTTTCTTACATGAATACCTTGAGGGACTAATGTTTATGAATACGATCAAAATTGAAATTAACATATACAAACATTTATATGTGCTTACATACATACACAACCGAAAACTGTCTTTTGACCATTGTATTCTCTATATATAGTTTTATGTTCAACACCTCTGTATATTTCTTGCGACGTCAAACTTTACCGTGTAACTGCCTTCGTTATAATGATAATCTGGAGGAAATAGTGCTACATAATATGAAGAAATTTCTCAACCTAAGCTTGTGCGATTGTGAAAATGCCAGAGTTACAAGTTAATATCCTAATCGAACAGTTTCATTCGTAGAGATGAAACTTTGTATAAAACTTGGTTTAAGCATATTTTGTGGTCACTCCCACTGATGCTAGAAGTGACTCTGCTTATAGATTTTACTCCGACGGTCTCAAGTATCTCATCTCAGATGGTATTTATTAGCAATAATCATTTATAGTATTATTTGATAGATGAAACCTGAGGGATCAATGAGCTTTGCACTGTACTGCACAATATAATGTAGCGCAGCATGAGGAACACAGAGCTACACTATTAGTGATCAATGTCTTTGAATACATGAAACTTTCATTCCTACTTTCCGACTGCATCACTGTACTCGAAGCAGTGGAAGTTAACATAATAAACATTCAACGAATCATGAAGCTCATGAGAAATTGTTCAACTGAATCAATAAATGATATATGAATGCCATGAACAAATGAGAATATGGATCAATGAAGGCTTTGAACGAGTGTCTATAACCAAGGCACAGGGTTTGTAACCTGATTATCATCCATACATGCTCATCTGAACATCGTGCACAAGAGTGTATACTTGAGCCCTGTGCACAGAGGCTCATTCAAATCCAGATCTGCTCACGAAACAAACAATACTACAAAAGTATAGACGAAATGAAGGCATGAAATCTTGTTAACGAACTCTTCTTCACACGACGCTGTTAAGAATAATGAATTCCAAGATTATTATAATGATATTCATACTCACTTGATCATCTTGCTAAGAGAATATTCTTCGATAAAACCTGGTGGTGCTGTTCTGCAATTCTGTAGCTGCTGTGCCTCGTCTGGACAGCTGCAGGTTGGTAACTGATCAGCTACACCAAGACCCCAGCTTATATAGGAACTGCAGGCCGTCCGTACTCGTGAGGAAACTTGGAAATCCACAGATCCTGCCGAACGCGAAGATGTTCGAGTCTTCCACGGCTGGCAAACTTAACCCTGTTGTAATAGATTGTTGTTTATAAACTTTCGTTCACATAAACAATGTACTTGCAGAAACTGACAATTTATACACTTGGCTTCCATTAGTCAATGGAGAATACATCCGATATGTTTCATAAAGTCTTCATAATAACATACAAATTAATGAAATAGAAAGATCTGGCATCTTTATAGGATTTTCTGAGAGTCAAACGTTAAATTATCTTAACGGGAGAATCTGGCAACACTTTGGGAATTCACCACGATACCCAGTACTTAGAATAATTTTTTCCCCCAGGTGAATAAGAGGATTAGTAAATGCTTTCTCGTCCATCCTGTGTGTAGTGTCATCGAACGGGAAGACTAACAGGGACGTTAAGAAAAAGCTAACACGAGGGAGGAGGAAGGAGAGAACTAGGAGGAGGTGACACGTTAATTTGCGTCTTTCCTATTTCCCATTTTCATAGAATGGGTCACATGCATACAGAGAAAAAACACAAGGATGAAATTAGATGAAAAAGGAATAAAGTAATTGAATACAAGTAAAGAAAAGACGTGAAATTAAAAGAATGACGAAAATGGAAAAGCTAAATATGAGATATATACGTATATACAGTAGATGGCTTTTGTGTATTGATATGAAATTTTCAATGGATATAGAATTTGTAATTATTCCTGGAAAAAGTTTAATAAACACTTCGGTACACACACGGCCAAACATATAAATATATGAAACTATGTAATTACTCAAACATGTGCACAAAAGGTACTTGTGTAAACACGCAAGACTTGCGTGAAGAATGCTCCGTCTGTGTTCGTTCCGTTATATTCCTTGATGTCCGAAATTCTAACCTCGTCATGATCAACATCCTGCCTTTTTCTAAGGACTTACATGTTTGTGTGCATTTTGTGGTTAATGATTTGGCAAATATTCTAATCAGTTCACTAATTTTTTATCTGTGGACAAAGAAAAAAAGAGAGATTAGGCTCAAACTGAAGAGGTCTTTGCTTCACACACTTTTTTAGTAGCTTAGTTTTTCATCTCGTTGGTTTGAGCTGTGCTAAGCTAGAGCCTTACGTCAAGTGCTCTGAATTTTTTCACAAGATCGTTTATGGGAATTTTAAAAGAGACTTTGATTTTCATACTAAATGTTCCACAGGTCAGAAGTCAGGGAGTGACAAGATAACGCCAGAGTCACTTGGTCAAAACTTTGTGCATAACAGTTGTGGGTTTAGTGTACATACTTTGAACCAATGTTTGCCAGTGTAGACATTTAAGAAACAACTCTTCCTGACAAACCACTTCAAGAGTTCTTGCCTTATTTCATAGTCTTATGATCACGTAAGTGTGGACAGACACCTATGTGTTAACGATCGTTTGCTGTAGGTATTATTTGTATGTATTGATGGTCTAATGATGGCCGGGCAGAGAAACGGGCAGTTTTCGGGAGTAAACTAGAACATCTGTAGACGGGGACAAGAGAACCATTACTGCGGCATAAAGTACAGAGTCAAGTCTTGAGGTAAGAGTAGGAGTTGCATTTGTTCTGAACTAATTTACTCAAGACTGTAGTGTGTGGCAGTACAATTATTGGATGCGTGACGTCTACAGTCTTGCTTAATGCTAGTTTCTATGTTCATGAATTAAGATAATCCATACAGCTTTAGAAAATGAATCAATTTCTTATTTGACAAGAAACAAACTGATGTAGGGAGCGCTATGAACCTCAGGCAGATGAATTAGAACAGAAGTCTTTGATTTACATAGGAATCGAAGAAACATATGAAAACCTCATCCAAACTTCTCATTGAAGGCAAATTTTCGAAACATACGAAAGTTCTCCACTTCGAACCACGTGAAGCAAACGCGTCCGTTGATAAAATCAGTTTGTGTCCACATGAAGACACAATGTAAACACGGCAATAACACTTCACACAAAAAATATAAAAAGATATTGACTACTATGAAAGTTCACGGAGATGCTCATAGGTTTCTATAATTTCTCGACTATTGCACAGAATTAGTATCCAACACAATGTTCGCATGCTTAATACCATCCTGAATATCGACATATAGTTGTCCTAACATTAGTATTGCCCCAAATCCCACTCATACTTCGTCTCTATAGTCTACAGGACCACTGCAAAACATTTATATTCCAAAGGCAATACTCGCGAAGCTAAATTAGAACTATCGAAAATTCAGCAGTTCCTAAGAATGAACGTGAACAAAAGCTATCTTTCAAGATATCCAAATTTCCTTATCTGAGAATAGGTGGTCTACATTTCCGACACAAAAGTGTAAAATCTAAAATAAGACTGTCAGACCGGTAAAACTGATGGAGACATGAGAGGTCATTAAACGTGTTACCTTTATTTCCCTTACGTTGTAAACAAAGTAACTTTCTTATCCATGAATTCTAAAATGGAGAACGCTTTGAAGCAAAGAAAAATTATCGGTTACAATTAAGGAATAACCAAAAGTAACTTAAGAAGCAACACCACGCCTTTTGTCCGTTTTAACAGCAATCCATTACTTCGATCCAGAATTGTTTTGCCAAGCGAGATTTTCAGTGTCTGATGCACTGTGTCCAAGTTCAACTGCTCATATTATTTCTCGGTACCGAAAGATCCTTGAGAATAGAGGAAGGTCGCTGTGCACTGATCTACCTCAGCCCACCTGTAATTATGTCTGAAGACTGGCCGGGGTCGCACGTCTTTCCGCAGGGAGGAACTTTAGGGTACTGACCTCCTTCACCCTTGAGTTGAACTGAACTTATCATCCCTGAATCTTTTTTCCGAAGCAACTACAAAAGCAACATTGAAACTGCAGAAGTTCCATCCTTGTGAATCATCATCTGTGAATCTTTACTTCGAAACTGCTGTCGAACCTCACCAACACCGGAGCAGCAATGGAATCATAGAACAAGCAGCAACCAGTTATGGTTGTTCGTTTTGTGTATCAAAACAATAATTCCAAACACTGGCATAAGTATACCTTCAAAGACACCCCAGCCTAAACTGTGTGGGGGAAGGGGTTGGTGATCTGGTAAGACTGCAGCAGCATTAATGTGCTGCCCTCGCTCCAGTATAAGGTGTGTCTGCCTCCTGAACGACCACTCATGACGCTCGGTCTTTGTCTCCATGATTATCCTACCTGTCCTTCAGAACAAAAGAAGAGGATTCCCTCTTCTCTGTTGTAAGATTATTCTTAGGCAACGGAAGGAAATTGGGCTTAATGACGGAATTTTCACTACTGTTTAAGTTCTAACTTAAAGGTTAAGGATTTTGGCGGTGGATTTCCCAGGAACCCCCGTGTGAGCTCATAGCTATACGTCACAACGCCTACCTCTTCAGCCAACCAGTCACAAGGTTGCAGAGTATCCACAGTACGTTCTCATTGGCGGATACCTTGCTGAGTCACAGAGTTACCGGGATTTTTTTTGGCTTCGCCGTTACATGTAGCAATAGTGATATTCTTCGTACCAGTTATAAGTAGGTTCACATGTGCTAACGATGGGTAAACCCGTAGCCGACACAGGTCTAGACATGTATGTGTATATACATACACGAGATGTGTACACACTGTTGTATACTAGTATGAATTATAGCGAGGGTGAACTCGCTAACATGATCATGTCCAAATATTTACACCACTCGAGATAAGAATGTTATAGTTTGCCTATATACCTGTATTTAGGTGAATCTATACACACGCATAACGCAGGTGAAAACACGTGCATATAGGATGTAAAAAACAGATGCAGTGTAATGAATGATGATATTGTCAAAGTGGACGGCAAACAGTTTAAAAAGTTGTAAGACAGTAGAGAAAGTTCAAGGGATGAAGCCCCGTGTGTGTAAAACTCTCTCGCCTAACGCAGAGATAATTACACTTAGTTAATGACACACACACACACACACACACACACACACTTGGATCAACTGACAGCTTTTGTATGTGTGCCATTGCTTAGTCATCACTTAATGGATGATTTCAAAGCTATTCTTTAGTAGAGAGTATAGAGTGTGTGTGCCTAAAAAGTCACAAAAAAGTAGAAGAATCTTATACAAGAGACAACATCCTCTCAAGGGAATGCAGACAAATGTGTGAGATTTTAGTTTGGTAACGTAAAGCACTGATGGTGATGATGATGATGATGTATAGCTGAAGATATAATCGTCAATCGCTCTGCTGAGTTGACGGAATGTTCTTTTATCTCGTACAAGGCCGTCTGGAAGTTGTATGTATGCTGTACATGTTGCTGATGGACCTCAGGTCCTCATACAAGACCGTCTGGAGGTTGTATATATGCTGTACATGTTGCTGATGGACCTCAGGTCCTCATACAAGACCGTCTGGAGGTTGTATGTATGCTGTACATGTTGCTGATGGACCTCAGGTCCTCAGTGGCCTATATGACTTTTTTTGGATGCAGTTTTGTTTTCAACAAAATATGATGTTTGTTCCTAGTAATGTTTTCTTGTTGAAAACAGAGTTCTAGTTGCTTCATGCTCATTTATCTACTTTCCTTGCTTCTTTTGTGTCACTTTGTTCGTAAGATCTCAGTATGACTGAAAGGTTGTATATCTACGTATATCTACAATCCTTGACTTAGTAACTTTTTGATGGGTTTCCATTTACATCATATGTCCTTACTAACCAATGTGTTGGGGTCCGGGAAATACCAACAGTGTCCAGACTTACAGACGGATACATCTGACATATCTTCCCGGTAGTGTTCAGTTTTCCTAATATTGTACATCTACATGTTCCCCACATATTGTATTTGTGATCAGAAAATAAGCGTTTCCCTTCGACCTCCGTCCTTTCTTGAATGCATTCATGACTACCTTTCCTTTCGTCCTCTCCGTCACTGTAAGTTGCACAAGAAGTTCTGGCACATATAGTCACCCATCTCACTTATGTAGCCACACCTCACCTCTTTCAGTCGACCAGTTATTCAAACTGCTCAACAGATCCATTCCTCCTCATCATCACTCTGACATGCCTGGTGAAGTTTGGTAAGTCAGCCATCTCACCAGCCCTACTGCAACAACACAATATGCAGGTGACTGGCATCAGAGGGAAATCTTTTGCTGATTCATTTCAGACAAACGGTTCATGACTCCCATATTTTGTCTCCTGCACCTGACCCATTTGAATTTCGGTCATTAGTAAAATCAAGCAGGTTTATTCCTTGCTTTCTTCAGTCATTCGCTTTTATCTTATTTATGCACCACAACCACCTTTCCTGGTGTGTGAAGCAGGTACAGAAATGCTGACAAATGCAATGGAAAAAATCATTTCTATCCCGAGAGAAGCAAGTACGATCACCCCGATGCAGAGCAGGTCTGCCAGGCGGACGGCCAGGGGCGCTGGTTGAGAAAGCTTTTGTTGAGGTTTCAAAATGTGTATACCTGGGAGGGTAGGAAATTTCAGTCGTTATCTGTATCACATCATTCAAGTACATCGCTATAAAGCTAAGACAAGATGCGCCCAACAAGTCTGAAAAGATGTTGCTACTAGTACGTGTACTTTATGGGAGGATTTATTTACGGTATTCCACGTGGAATGCATGTGTTTCGTAGAATGAAAAAAATATCCTTTTTACATAAGACGTCCCAGGCACTGCTCACTCCAGACCTTAATTGTCTACCAGTTTGGTCTACATACTTCCAGTGACGCATGGCAATAGACGGTATGCACATCAGGGTCATAAATTTTAGGTTACAAATGCAAAATGTTCAGTAATTATTTACAGTTTATTATAATACTTAAGCACCGAAGCACCACTGATGTTTGACACTCTGACTGAGCTCTCCAACAAATAATTCAATGTGACGGAGAATAAGAAAAAACAATGCTTTATGGGAAACATTATGGAATTAGAAAAGTGAACGGAACATACGACAGGTAATGCCATTCTTTCCCCTGTTATGAAGACCTACAGATCTAATCCTTGCTGGACAATGCCCCCAGCCAGCAAATGGACCTGACGTCTATCGGAGGTGACCTCACGCTTTCCCTCTGGATTTCACGGCTCAGTTTCTTCGGATCACTTGTCCTCCAGACTGTTTTGTGCACTTGAGATAGAGGGCAGTGGCCTTCAGATAAACCTTTTTTTTATCAGTATTCTTTTCTCGGATTATGGATTTGAGTTTCTCACGTTTTTTTTTTCTTACTTCCTCTCTCTCTGCTGAATACATGGCCATATTCACTGTACATGCTATTTTTTAACATTACTCATACGCTTTCCTCTTGGCTTCCTTACTGATATGCATTTTGTCAACACTTATGTGTTCTTACATCTTATATATCCATACCATCCCAAAACTTCCGTCCGTATTTCTTAATGATTCCTCACATAGGTCAGTATATTCCCCTGATGCATCTATTTCTCACTTCTTCTACTCTCCTGGCTCATCTTGATATCAATGTACGTACGTCCATAGCTTGTATTTTGATATTTCTTTTGTCTCATACTTAGGTTTTTTTCCCATACACCAAAGCAGTCAGGACTAGGCCTTATATCGGACCACCATTTCTATCAACTCGCAGTCTCATCTCTCATATTTTAACTCACAATTCGAGACGTTTCTCTACCTTTCAATACTCTGATATCTCAGCGTCTATTTCCTCTAATAAGTTGAGAACTCTTCCTCAATTTCTCAAGTTATTTTCTCCTTTTTCCCTCACTAGCCAACCATACCTCACACTATGGCTCCCTCCTCTCTGACATCAACATTTCGTGCTTGCTAGTGATCCGTGTTAATTTGCATTTTTTACAGTATCCAACAATTCCCAGCATCCTGAGCCTCCTCTCTCTTTCTAGACTTGACTTTCTGTATGACGTATCGATAAACAATAATGGAAACATAACTTACCCTCGACCAACTTCACCGTCAGTCCTGACACCACTCACTCATTCTTCTGGTGGTCTTAACACACGTCCTTGTCAGTAATGACCCTCCACCGCTTCCTGTAATTTTCATCAGTCTATATTCTCCTGACATATTCGAAACGCATCTAGAACCATACAGATGAGCAAGCACTACACACACACACACACACACACACACACACACACACACACACACACACACACACACACACACACACACACACACACAGTTCCCTATACACAGTCCCAGAAAAAGATAACCAAAGTAATTGATGTCTTTTTACGAGACTAAAGGCGGCTCACGACGCTGTCCTGAATCCTGTTATCGAAAACATAGACATCCATACGTCTCTGTCGGAGAAACATCCTCAGCGCTTCTGTTGCCTCAGGTCATAACCAATGACACGCCTCATTTTGATGAGTCTACAGAGATCGTGTAAACATTTCTTTGCGATACAGTTGATATGTTTTGGTAATGACAGTGTGCTCCAGCGAGACACGTAATGTTGACATCAGAGAGAACAACGGAGATGATGACCAAGGCAGGAAACCTCAGCATTCCTTCATTACCGCAGAGGTCAGGTGAACATCCTTCGCTGTGGTCTAATCATGGAAAATTTGTGCTCGCATTCCGTAGGTCCTCGAAGAAGATCCTCCTCCAGCACCTCACGACCGTCACGGGTCTGTGGGTCTTCAGAGCAAACAGACAAAGACCAGAATAAATGCTGGAGATAGAGATCGTGTGGGGCCCCTCGAAGTGCTCTTTCTTTTTCGGTAATATTTGAAACGAGAGAGTTATGGCGAAGCTGTAGTAGGGACTGATGAGCAATGGTTTGTCAATGTGTCTTACGTTAAGTAAGGACAATTGAGAAGAATTGGTTTACTTTAAACTTCAAATTGTTTTATCCAAGATAGATTTCAAACTGTTTTATCCAAGATGAAAGGAAACCTATCCACCATTCAGTGAGGCGCCTTTACTAAAGCATCTCTAGGATCTACTGGCTTCACAGATATACACATCACAATTTTATTTTCACATAAAACATATTACAACATTATTCATCATACCTCTTCTCTTCTCCCCACATTATGTTGCAGCCGTGAAAATAATATTTAAGTGTACCTTATCTTCTGCACAATACCTCTTCTTTCTTTCATCATCATTTGCAGAGCTTATTTGCTTATTCCCATCCACTTTTTTACCCTAGTATTAACCTAGGGAGAACTAAGAGTGGACGGGACTGTGAGAATGTCTGGCGAATAACGTACAGTGACTGATGGCTGGGATGGTGAGAGTGACTGGTGGATGGGATGGTGAGAGTGACTGGTGGATGGGATGGTGAGAGTGACTGGTGGATGGGATGGTGAGAGTGACTTGAGGTGATTGTTGCTGGGGATGAAAGTCAAGCATGACTCATTAGTGTGATGCACTCCTCTGAGGATCAACACTCCATGATTCATGGGTGTAATGCAGTGGGGGTCAACACTCCATGGTTCATGGGTGTAATGAAGTAAGGGTCAACACCCCATGACTCATGAGGACCACAGAGCCCGGCTCGCTCCTCCTCTCACGTACACTGCACGCACACACACGGCAGCTTGCTGCCCTTACACATCAGGAGCACTAACACAAGGGAGCTTTCCAGTAATGGTGGTGCGGCTCCTTCCAATTATTAAGTCCCAGGCAATAGCTATAGTCAGTTTCAATAGATAAGAACAGATTTAGCCAATTTTTGGAGGTTAGATTACACAGATATGTCAAGGACCAAAGATCTATAATTTTTCGCTTTTCTTTTTACCATTGTTGGATCATGAAGCCTCACATGAATTTCTTAAACGGAAAGCATTACCTGGCCGTCCTTCACGACATGATATGACACAAGGATATGGATGCCATCGGAAGTGTCTCAAGCCTTAAGGCTAAATCCTTTGTTCTGACGTAAATGAAACGTTCTCAGAACTGATCATCGTAGAGGGTACTGAAAGCACGACTCCCTGATGACACAGCCTTTTAACGCATTAGAATAACCACAATTCCAGACCTTATGACGCTCAGGCTATCCTCTTACGACTGAAGCCCCATGGGCGAACCGT